>JAVQJF010086029.1:0-89376 GCA_036023855.1 Gadopsis marmoratus
TGACAGCGAGGCTACAGGGGGAAGGTGGAGAGGCAGAGGTGCAGATGGAGTGCAGGGCAGGGGAAGGGGCAGAGGCCATGGTAGGAGGAGAGGAAGAGCAGGAGCTGGTTCTGTCACTGAAGAGGACAGACTCCGGTTTGCTCAGCTGACTGCTGCCAGGACAGTAGAGGTACAGGTTGGTCAGTCATAGATCTTTGGTAATACAATATATAAATAAGAGTTAAAAAGTACACACCCACTTGACATGCATCAGCCATTCGGACAGATGTTCTTGCTCAATTTCCAGGCAGAATTGCAACAATTGACACAACTGCTTTCACTGGTGCTTTGCTAATAGCTTTAGAAGAAGCATCCCATAGCTTTCTCTTTCTTTCCTCTATCTACAAGAGTTTGTATAAAAAAAGAAATATAAAAGGAGAGAGAGAGAGAGAGACCCCCCCCCATCCCCTGTGGGCTAATAGATTCGAGATGACATGCTCTCCGCTTTCGAGCTGAATGTTCACTGAACTTTCTGGCAAAAGAGGCTGCCACTAAAGAGGGTTCAACTAGAGGTTAATATAAACAAACAGCATAAAATGGAGAGCTAAGGATTATTAAATACAGGGATGACTGACAAACTCTTCATTGCTATTAACCCTTGGCCTCCCCTTGCCAAAATACTCTGCCTTCATATTGTTGTCTTGATGACACTTTGTATGTGGTTTTGGTTTCGCAGGTCAAATATTCCTTAGTCTTGACTGACAAGTGACACAAATCATACTGTTGAAAGCATCCAATAAATATCAGTGTAATAGTAGAGTATACCACTGTGTATTTACTCTAAATTACCCCCCATTGTTCTAGCTGTGTGCGCAAGATTCTATAATGTGTAGTTTGATATCTCACCAGAGTGCCAATATGTTAATTTCCCAGAAAGCCAATATGGCTTTGACTCCCCCTTTTTGGCAAATCCCCTCTTCCCCTTCATTGTATTATACTGTATCATTGTGTGTAAAATATTCAAGTGCATGGTGTTTAAATTGTATACTGCCCTCCAGTGGCTGTTATTATGCATTGCTGATATTCCCATACTGCATGGCTGTGTGGTGGGAGGGATGTACAGAAACCTAGGATAAACTCCGGTATTGTTACAAGAACCTCACTATTTGGTACTGGTAATTCATTTTCAGTTGTGCATCACAACAATAATATCTTGTGAATACATGCTGTGCAAAAATATGTTGTCATGTTTTCTCAGTATTTTGAAAGTTCCCATGTATCATCCTTTATTATGAAGTTATAAAAATGACACTATCTTGTAAAGAGCGGGTTAAGTGATGGATGTGAGTTGTCCATGCTGGGATACAGAAATTTATCACTGCCAGCACTAATGTGCAAATTTTGTGATGTTAGCTGTGCATTGTTAACAGTGATTGTCATCTAATTAAATCGTGGTTCGTCACAAGAGATGCTTTTAATGGCGAGATAAGCACGGGGAGTCCACTGAAGCATTCCCAAGATCAATAAAGATGTTACAGTCTGGAGTTCGAATTGTCTCAGGGTTACATAGGCCAGTTGAATTAATTAGTATTGCGTTCTAATATCCCCCACTCAAACTTTCTGACCAAGCAGCATTTGGTTGGGTGACGGATGCGTCTAGCCTCTGACTCTAATTTTATTTGCTGTTGGGTAGCTTCATTAAAGAGATTAATCTGCCATGTTTTCAGTTTTACTAATAAATGTACTTCTAAAAATGTGACAAATTTTTTTTTTAACAGTTATCGTCAAGGATTCTCTACTGTATTCTGGATGGTATTTACGTACTCTTGGCCATTTTGGCCCATTTCTTTTTCTTGCAACAGCTTTATAAATCATGTCCATCAACCAGCTCTGGAAAAAGCATTTCTGTCACTGCAGGGGGCCCCACCGGCAGACTGATGTCTGCCCTATTTGTAATACTGTGATTTCAATCAGCAGGCCCTAGGCAGGTAAAAATGATTTCCTTTTTTTCCTTTTTTTTACTGTTCTTGGCTAAAAAAAAAACATTTTTGAGGCCACATAAAAGTACTCAATACTGAAGAAAATGTTGTCTTTAGTGCCTAGCAGCATCCTTCATTCATGGTCTGAGAAGAGCCTTATCAGAGTGGGCACTCTCTGCTATGTTATATTCTGTTGGCAAAAGACCAGGAAAAACAGTGTTTCTTCCTCAACCAGTATAAGCAAAAAAAAAGTCAGCAACAACCTAACAGGAACAGGGCTAAAAACTATTTTTGCATTTAAAGTGAAAATGCTTTTATATGAGGTAAATCATGGACCTTTATTAAAAGATACGTATAAATCAAATGTATTAGTTAGTGTCAAATGAACAGAAAGAGAAGGGGAGAAACTGAGTGGTAGTGGTGTCATTCCAAGCATACTATAGCAGTGTCCTGCTGAAGACGTGACTCTGTAAACCCTGGGGTTCCTTACAGACTGTTCCTTGTGTCAGAAGAGCGAGCCAGGGGCTCCACTCAGGGGCTCAGCTCAGGCCACCTAACTGGGAGTCAAATCGGAGGCGCTCAGTTGGCACCACATGCCTGACTGGCCCATGACCCTGCGGGGTGAGACCCATGTCTAGGTCATGTACAGTCCTGTGACCCACTTACCAACTGATGAGAGGGTGACAGTCACGTTCTTACATATGAAGCAGCATCAACTTCACCTTCAAACAGAAGTTCCACTGTTTACAATGTTAACTTGTAGTCCCGTCAGATAAGGTGGCTGTCATGACTTGTTTGACACGAAGATGACATTTAAGTTGCTTGCATATTTTTGTTAAGAATATGGCTTCAGATCCAGTTGTTTACTATGCAAGTCATTGTTGAAGTCTCTCGTCCTAGAGAAAATTACTTTTGTATTCCAAATCCATTTTTACCATTTTACTATAAAAATGAAATGTCCAAAAGGACAGCTTGCCCCACATTGTCAAATGTGTTCTTGCCCGCAAGTTTTTCTCCCAATGTGGTGAAACTAAGAAGACACTTGACTTGGCATCCCTTCTCTTTAAGGCAGAGCTGAATTATAACTAACTGCATGCACTCATTTTTTTTCTGAGTTACACTAAAATGACTACAAGGTTTGAGAATGCCAGCACAAGGGCTATACAGTACATTGTATTCAGTCTAGTATAGGCCATTGGCGTAACATAATTAAAGACATCATTGCCTTTGTACCATTCAGGTTTGTTTGCCCTTAATGTCAAATGGAGTCAAGTGGATATTTAGTATCTGCTCATACAGAGCTACGATGCAACATGCGAACCTTCCTGCATTATCCAGCATCTCAGTGGCCACTTCAAGTACATGCAAGTTAAAGGATGTAATCCAGTATCTATGCTTGGCAGTTAAATAGTGCTTTTTTTATAAAGATTGTATTAATTTCTAAAATAGTAATAAGCTGTAATGTATAGTATATATACTATATCTTAAATAACTTATATTTTAAGCAATTCTCCAACATGCAGTGTATAAAACATTGTCACATCACTGTGTTTTCAGTTCTGCTTGAATCCACTAGCGTTAAAGCTTATATAGAGCTAATTTTAAACTTGACTTAAATTTGCAATGTTATCTGAGCCATATTCATCAGATCTGACATCTGATATCTTACGGGTTTAAAGGCGCACACTGCAGGCTGTGAAGTGGTGGAGGGCCACTTGGAGCACATCACCTGCTTCTCTTGTCGTCACTCTCTTCCTTGCAGCTGTGAGGCACCAGAGGGTCTGGTCACTGCTCCGGGAGCCAGCGCTAATGCACAGTGTACCATCCCCCTCTTTGCCCTCTTAATGGCCTTTACACTTCACTTTCACTCCTCGGCATAAAGCACTGGCATGCAATGACTTGTCTCTTTAGGTCAATGAATTGTCTAATATCATGTTCATATATCCCCCTTTTTTGAACATAATGCAGTTGTGCTTTAGTATTGGTCTGATAGCATTTGTATGAGATGAAAATTAGCGCCTCCCTGGAAATGGAGCAAATAGTATTTATTTATACTTTTAGCACTTGGTGATAGAATTAGTTTTAACGTAGATATACTGTACCAACTACTGGATATCAAGCCATAGTAGCTTTGAAAAATCAGGTAGTACAGGGGGATTATTTTGCTTAAGATTGAAAAAGGTAGTGCACCTCTTTAGCTTAATTTGATAAGACAGAATGAAACTGTGGTCTCTCCTTGTGCGATGGGGTTTATTAGCTCACCGACATGCTACACAGTATGTCATTTGAGTCTGTTACAGTGGCAAACTGCCTCATTACCCCTGTGCCTTGTTGTGCAGCCTGACCAATTACTTTTGATCTTAAGAGGACATGACATTTGTAGGTTTTGCACTCTGAAATGACTGCACATGTTAAAAGATGCATCATGTCTTTTCCCTTGCAAATAATTTATAGCTCTCGTTCCCCAGGGTTTCCTCCTTGAACTTAAAGGCACAAGCATTAAATATAGTTGTTATATAGCTGTGTTTTAAAAAACGGAGCATTTAGAATTTGTTACAAACTGTTGACAAATTTGTATTTGTCCTTCGGAGAGAAATCCATTGCATTAATAATCTTAAATAAATGTTGATGTCAAAGATTTAAATGGATTTCCACATTGACAACTGTTCATTTGATCAAGTTTCTGCACTGGTTAAATACAGTGCAGTAAATAAGGATTACCCTTAATGCAGCCTTAAAACATTGTGTTTCAAAACATCTTACATGCACTGTTGCAATGACTGCGACTGAACTGAAAATACCACAGGGTAATGCAAGTACCTTTTCTGATCTGTCAACATCCTGCATATTTTTGCCATGTTTTATATTGCTAACTGGTAATGGGTGTTATGATGTATTACATGTCATGTTTGTATTATTAGGTATACTGAAAGCCTTAGGTTTAGACATATTTTATGCTTATTCAGCCATTTGAATTGTTGCCTTTCGTGTCCATATTTGCTGTGATAGATTTGCAAAAACACGAAGATCACATGCTCCTCTGCATATGCTGAACAAAGATGTTTTTTTTTGTTTTTCTTCAGATCTGAATACTTTAAAACATGTTCATATGCAGTCCTCTTGCATTACTGTATAAGAACATTACAATATAATCTTATATTGTATCATATTTAGGAAAATATCGCCACTGATTGTACTGTCAATTACAAGGCCAGCGAACTTGTGACCCCTATTTTATATCCAAGGTAGGACTTCTCATTTAATCAATGTTGTCATTTTACCAAGGTTGACTGCCAATGATGTAGCTGTAGATAAAAGGAAAAAAAATAGGAAAGTATTGTTGTTCTGTCTTTCCAGAAAAGCATTTATGTTTTTTTTTCATTTTTGGACACAATACTTACGTGAGTTACACCAGGTTTTATGATTAAGGTAGGATATAAATCATTTTAAAAAGGCTATGTTTAGGTGAGTTTACTCTCTGCTACCTCCCTGACCAAAAATCTGTTATTACTGAGTTATGGACCAGGGCAAATATTGTTAAAGTATCTCTTCCTCTGCAGCTGCTGGCTGTCATGATATAGCAGATTATGCACATAGAAAATCAGGGGTGGGAGGCTGGTTGTAAACCCAGTCCTATTGCCTAATTCCCTCGCTGAATACATGTATGGCAATTTGTCAAACACAACACTCCATGCTTGAGGAATCAAGTGCCCCCTGGTGGTGATGTAATGGACCAGAAAAATAGATTTTGATTGTTCAAATTGGATGTACAACCAGCCAAGGGCACTCTATGTCCATTTGAGCATTAATTTGTGGCGAACGAAACAACTTGTAAAGCAATCTATACAAGCCTCAAACAATGTAACGTTTTATGTTGTTGTTTTATGTATCTGCCAGATGGAGAAAGTACAAATAGTTTAATATGCAAAATTATTATAGAATTCCCAGAGAGACAAAGCACAGAGATTTGTTACGCAGTCATGAGTTTTGGTTTTATTTTCAAAGCACAGGCACAAAGATTCGGCCCCTCCGCTGTGTCAGATTCCAATTGTTTTGAGTCTTAACATGGATGAGTAACCCGCTGCCTCTCGTGCACACGTACAAACACATTGGAGACATGGACAATAAACAAGGGACATGAGGGATCGTCCAGCCAGATGGTTTTTAGCCTTTTGTGTTTCTATGGGGAGGTCACCGAATGAAAGAGAGCCAGAGCAGGGCATTTAATCCCATCAGCAGAACTGCATTCCCATAATGAGAAATTAATAACAGCATGCTTTCAGATTAAACAGAGCAGTTAGGACCATTAGATCGTTTTCATTGCTGGCATTAGGGCAGCGGATCAGTTTTTTTCCCCGTTTAATCCAACAAAGTAGGTCAGTGTCTATTGAGTATTAGTGCTGTGGCTGTGATCCTGTTGTTTCAGCTCCAGGACATGGAATTAACCCCAGAGACAGCTAACCTGGATAGGCCAAAGGTTTCCAGAAGGATAGGCTGGGGTGGGACTTCAGGCACCCCTGGACATGGGTGTAAACTGTGGATAGTACCTCTAAACCTCTAACAGGTCCTGACACTCAGCTCCTGTACTCCCCACACACACTGACCCTTACCTCCTCACTGTAGCTTAACCTGCATTATAGTAAGCCCCACACTACCTAAACCAACTACCGACTATCACTTAGCTGTGATACTGTGTGCTGTGTTTAGCTTATGAAAAACAGAATAAAACTTTAAAACATTTCACTGATTTAGAAAAAATAAATGTTGTTGCTGTCTGAACCTTGGGCTACAGCACATGTTGTGTCTCTTATGGAAATTAACTATGTAGCTGTCAGATGGAAGACAGTATAGTATATAGCTTTAGCCTATGCAAAGATGAACTGGCTAGAGGTAGACCCATATTAATCGTGGTTTTTAGAGCTTATCAGATGTTTTTTCTCTGTGCGTGCAGCATTGCCCATGCAATATTTAAACGTGCATCACTTGAACAAGGTCTAACAGCTCAGTTATCCCATCCACAGCTGCCCAGCGATTAATAATCAGTGAACAAGCAGAAGGCCCATTTAAGATCAGCGTTTTTAATAACCACACCCAAGACCTCACGCCCATTGAGATGATGAGGGGGAGTCTCAGATCATGCCAGATTAGTGCAGCTTGTTTTGCTTCGTCAGTTAAAGCCCCCGTGCCTCTCTCAGCCCCAACCACACACACAAACACTACGCCAGCTTGTCACTGCTGCCCTCTTAATATGGATGTAAGTATATTTTGACAGATAAAGAATGAGTGAGTGGCGGGAGAACACAGCACAACTCTTGTCATGTACTGTAGTGATGAGTGTAAGATGTGACAGTCGTACCATGGAGTTAAATATGTTTAAGGGGCCCTCTTTTTATTGAAGGCCAAACTGTCATGGTCTAAGAGGAAGTAACACAAGTGGAGACTATGGGATCATATTTGTGGCGATGGATCAGGCTTCAGTTGCTACTGTGTTCCCCCATGCTAAAAATAAATACACTATATACGCATGGTGTGACTTGAACGTGCCCACCAACTGCCATGGCTATCTTTTGGATATACAGATTGATAGAGTAAATTCTTATCAGATTCTAAAAATTTGCATTTACAATGTAATGCAAAAACGTTGTAACGGTGTGGGAGTATGGCTCACTGTGAGACATATTTTCAAACATTTATAAAATAACACCCTAACCCTGATAATGGATGCAAACCAGTGAGGATTAGGCTACTCTGTCCAGCTCTTACAATCACAGAGGAACCTAAAGCCAGTGGTGGTGCTTCTGAAGCAATCTGTGATGCCATTAAAAGTGACAGCAGCTGCTCTGTCTGTCCTTGTGCACAGTATCAGTCATACTCTGCCACTTCTTAAAGAGCCAGGTCACTTCTACCTCTATTGACCCGAGGGCTCAGGGGCAACATGATGGCCTGATATTTATGAATGCTTCTTGGGATTGTGGAGATAGTAAATCCACTATATCATTTTGCCTCGCTTCCCTTGCACATCTGTGTTTGTCGTGTAGTTATGTTCGATATGTTTGGTGATGAATACACACAGAGGAGGCCATGTCCTCAGTTGCCCTATTGCCGTGATGCAGTCAAAGTTGGCTGAGTTGAATCCCAAGTGAACTGTGCTGTGTGGTTAGTGTGACCTAAATAGGGCGGTTTGGCACATTTACCTCAGTTGCCCCACACAGAGACAGAAGAAAGGGAGGGAGTGCAGAGGGGACAAGAGGTTGAGACAGTAGGAGAGGCAGTGAGAGAGAGAGTGGCTGCACAAGTGTCGGAGCACGCACATGCAGACAGTAATGGAAATGCTGTGGGGAGGTAATTCAAGGAGAAATGTAACAAAATTGCTTTTTAAAAAACCCCCACCAATCACTGTTTTGTATACAGCTAAGTGTCAAAGCTCAAAATACTGTTCTAAATTGTTCATTCGTGTGCACATCACATAATAACCTCTGTATTCTGAAGCTGATATGTCATGCACTATTGTCAAAGGTCTGGCTATTTTAGCTCATGTGATGAAAGAGGGCACTATTGTTTAAGTGCAAAGAGTGGCTCAATAACGTGGTAAAACATTTCACCAGTGGTGATTTCTTTTATGGATCTATACACCAATGAACTGTTATCAGTACCTTTTAAATGTTGGAGTACAGCAGGAGACATCATTTAAAGATTGTATATTGATTAATTAAATTGTGACACAAGTATAGGTAAGCAGTTAATCAAGTAATCAAATATTCCCCTGGTGGATGGTGCAGTAGCCACCGCCTAAAGTTTGAACATTTGTATTAAAATTTGGTGTACGTGCCACAACTTTGAAAGTTTCACCCAAATGTGGTCCATTGTGGTAAATCTTTCATACACTACAATCTAGTGGAAACTGTGAAGTCCATCACTGTTAAACCTTTAAGACTTTCACTTCTATAATAGTTTGTTTAAATTTCACAAAATGTTAAGGCAAATTAGAAACTTAGCAGAAGGCTCCAGACTCATCCAGTATGATGATGGTGGCGGCACCATGGCAACCATATTATGCTTTCAGCTATAATTTCAGATGGAGGTTGATAAGTTTACATATCATCAGGCTATTTGATAACAGGGAAGACCAGTCACGGTGTGTTAACCAGGTTGTATTTAAAACGTTTCCTCTCCTTTCCTAATTTGTAAGTTTCAAGACAGGATTATTATGATTCTGACAAATATTCAGACAACCCCTTAGGATAAGCAGGTTTGCATAGATTTACACGGACAACTGGCTTTTTCGGATTTGTGTGTGAGTTAATTGCTCTGCTGGTTAAGCTCTCGGCCACTCAGGTCAACGACCTTAGCTCCAGATAATCTTACTCTGTGCTCTTTGAGAAGAGCAGTGGGTGACAGGCAACACAGCAACTACCCTAAATCTCACCTAGTCAACTAAGACGTAGGATAAAAATCATCTCTTTAAAAACCTGTGAGTGGATGTAAGAGTAAACAAATCATTTATGATGCTACATTTTTGCAATGATACACTTTATATTACAGTGGAAATGTCATTTCCTACAACCTTAATGAACTCTCTTTTTAATTAGATCTATACATACAGCCTGTTCTGTGAAGAGGAACCTATGTATAAAAAGTAAAGCAAAGGCTCTTGAGTGTTGCTAGGAGTGGTTGTAAAAATGGTGGTGGTGGGGGGGGGGGCACAAGGACATATCATCGATCACAAAGTACTCTTCATCCTGTAGAGGGCAGTGAAGACACATGGCACAGTGTAAGCCTGGGTTCTGTCCTGTCCTCTCAAAGCAGTACATGTACTGTTCTCCAAGCCTGGCATCTCTAACAGCAACACAACACATACATGCAGTAGTGACATGTAATAAATGAAACCTTTTTAGAGCCACTGGTCTGCAGCATAAAACTGCCAGTGATAATCCTGCTAGTTGGCTGCAAAAAATATCTCTCTAACCCAGGTAAAAATAGTTTACATGTATATAGTTTATATTAGATTTATTATAAAATTACAGGTGTTCAGCCTAGTAATCTGAAGAAATGTTTATTTAAGATGTATTTGGAGTAAATACAACTGGAGTTGATGCCATTTCTTACTAACTCTTTTTGAAAATATGACTGTACACCAGTGATTTACTATTTCACTCCTGTAAGGGCTGGGGACTTGTGAGAGACAGATGTAAAAAAAAATAGTATAGCGTGGGTCAAGCTCCAATATCACTGGATCCTACATTTCTACAATCCTGGATAGCATCTTTTATTAGACCATCCCTGGTAAACGGCCACATCTTTCAATCTCCTCGCCACCGCCTTCCGTTAAATATTTAAAGTCTCAAACCATTCCAGATAACCTCTCAAATGAACAGTGAGCGTAGCCTCCTGGGTTTTCAAAACGTAATCGATGGTGTCCTTCCTTGGAGAGGATTTAATTTGTACAACTGAATTGGGGACTCCTTTGCTGGTTACTTGTGACCCTGGCACCTGCCTTTTTAAAAAATAAAGTGTTCTGTTTTGAATCACCATTGTACTTTCTGCCTTTTTGACACCATTTCTCCTATCAGAGTTGGGTGTTCTATTTTCCTTATCATTTCTGCAGTGAAGCCATTATGTTAATGTATAGGATTTATCAATATACTGCACCCACGTGGGCACGCTGTCCCTTTGTGTCTCTGAAAGTTTGAGGCCATCTTCAGTAAGGGACATACTCCGGTGAATATTGATCTTTTGGATCGTTGTTTGGCCACAAAACACTTGGGTTACTGCATTAGCTTTTCCAATAAAACCTTTGTTTTGTTGAATTTGAATACTATTTGTGGTTTATTGGACAGTTACAGTAAGTCATGTAAAGAAATTGGGGCAATTATGAAAAATGTCCAGGGTCAGATTTTAACCCAGGACGTTGCCATACTGTATGTGCCTTAATGCAAGCTGAGATGCCAGGACAGATGGACTGTTTTCATGATGATTTGTGTTACGTATATTTTCTGCTACTATATGATCTTGGTTGTCTGATTATTTGATTTACATCTCTGCCCCACGTACATGTTTTGATTAACAAAAATACTTGAGGAAAATGTTCCTGTCACCAGCGCTTAAAGTGGATTTTACATTGAGCTGTCATAGACGTTTGAAATCATTATTCTTAGGAAGTTAATTTTACCTGAATAATTTTTCCAATAAAGGATCAGTGTGATGTTATGAAGCATAATCAATGGGGGGAAAAAGAGTTTCAATGTGATGTCTACATCTCAACTTTATTTCAAAAGAATTTTCCACCAACAGTCTTCAAACCACAGCCCATATCCTCCAATCTCACAACATATCTAGTGCTGCTTTGGCTGCTGTAAAAATATCAGGCCCCAGTAGGCACTGCGCATATGATGACAAACAATTCTACCAGTGTACTTATCAGTACACAGCGCTTGGCCACTTATGTCAGATGATTATTACATGCCACTCTGATAGTCTAAAGCACCAAGGAGGATTTGATCCCGGGGCCTTCTGTCTCAGAGTGCAGATTGTCATCCAATGTAATGTAGAGGATTAGGCGAGTAATGCCTGGGATGGCACATCATTGGCACATGGTCCAAATTGCTTCCTGACCTGGCTGTTTTGAAGAGGTAAGCTAGGCAGATGAACTGAATGAAAACACAACAGATATAGGTTGCACAAATACATTTGTACATTGTTTACAGCATTGTAAACTTGATGCCCGTCCGTTGCAGTGGTGTATGGTCAACAAACAGCCATGTAATGTATACCCTTGATGTGTATAAAATATTACTTTGACATTTATGTGCTAATATTCTTATCTCATTTTTTTGCCTTTGTCAGGTTTATCACGCATTTGAATCTTTGACTGAATTCTGATTTCATTTTCTTACACAATGGAATCTCCTTCATCACGTCCTCCTGTATTAACCTGGATATCAGTGCTCTGGAATACGATGCCTTGTGTCACATTATAAGCAGTTGAAAGTAAAAGATAGGAGACGAGCCTGGGTCATCATGGCAATCTTCCAAACAGCTTTTAAACAGTGTTTCACAATTGATAAACAACCGTGCCTGTAATTAATATTGTACATTCATGGTAAAAGGCATTCTGCATAATTACCCCACTGTCTCCTCTAGAAATATGCACATACAGTGTTATTATAAAGCACACCAGTATATCATATTAAGTCATAAATAATGTGCCAGTAGAATTAATTAATTTTATACACACCCCTCCCCCTTGTGTAGTACTTTACATTTAACTATGTCAGCAGTTGTTGATGCACTCTTTAAACAGTGACATTTTACATGCCTTTTTTAAAGGCAGCTATTTTGTGAGGCGTTGATGGTGTTGGTAAAAGTTCCTTAACGATAGCTTGAAGAGTTTGTATAGCAGGTTTAAACAGTTTGTCATTTTTTTAGTATTTTTTTCACCCCCAACTCATCTGTATAAGTTTGTTTCTCACAAAAATGGCAGATAAATAAGATTGGTTATGTTTTGCCATATACCTGTCTAAGACAACATGTTACCTGGTTGTTTAAACCTTGATTTGGTGTTATGCATTCATTAAGTGACTGTAAGTGAACTCTTAATCAACCAATTAGCCCATTACCCAAACAAGTTATAGATATAAATGTAAATGATGACTCATTACACATTTTATGACGTTATAGATGACCATTGGGTATGTCTCCGTTTAGGCTTTAAAAGATGGGTTCAGATTTTGCCCATATGTACGTTCAAAGAGCTATCAGTCGCTGCAATAATTCCTCCTCTCCATATTAGCAATGAAGAGATCCCATTTTTGTGCGACTATACTGTAAAACATGGGGACAAATTTGATGCAAACATACATTGCAAAGTTCAGCTGATGCTAATATGAGGCTTCAGCAGTCTGAATTAGCTGAATCAATTAGCTATCTTCCAAAGTTACTGTCATTTTAGCACTAAGTTCCCTTTTTGAGTTTACCCTAGTAGTTTGCTTGCTTGCACATTGTGGGTGTCGTATTTGCTGTAGGTTTGTTACTGGGACAAAACACCTGCAAAAAATCCATACGTGGTTAGCAGGACGAAGGTATCCACTTGACATGGCTATGCATTTTTTCTTGGGAGGAGGATTGTAGATTTTGTTTCCCCTATTTAGTGAAGGAAAACAGCATTTTGGTTAAAAGAGAAAAGAGCAAAAAAAGAGTGAGCGTGGCATGATAAAAGTAAAGCTGTGAACATTTGCATTATGCTGAATTTATCATGATGACCATGATAATACAGGGAATTTCTTTTTGTTCCCCCCATTTGTCTAACTCTTTGGGAATGGCCCTTTATACTGTATGGTGTACACATTTTTAATCCTGGCTTTTATTCAAGGATTTACAGAATGCGGCACCCATTAATATACAAATATGCAAATATGATTTTAGGGCCAGACAATAATCTTTTATGTCACATTCACATTTTAGGATACCCTGTAATTTCTGTCCTGCACTTAGGCTGCAACTACAAGAACATGTCAATTTATTAGCCTACTGCCTGTATTTTTATTTATTTAAGTGATTACAAAGTTTGCCATCAGTTAGTCATATATGGTCATGTTTATAGTGGCACAATAATGACACTGCAAAAATAATAATAATACAAAAACCCCGGGCCGCTTGCAGTGTAAGCGTGTAAGGGAGTAAAAGACTGTTTCAAACCAAACAAATTAAACCTTAACTGGGAATTTACACGCTTAATAAACAACAAACTAGCATGGAAACATCAGAACACATTTAAAAACATCTTGACATTATGGTATTGTATTACACAGTCATTGTTGATCCTTGACTTAGCTGCCTGATACAAACACAAGCTGAACCATTATAGCCGACACAAAATGGGCCCTGTTTAAGTTCTGTTTGGATCATGCACATTTCATACAAAATGTATTTATTCTATTCCAGATAATCATCTTTTGATCTGAAAGTAGTGTAAAAAGTAGTGTAAAGTGTAGTGTATCTCTTACCAGAATGTAAACATACTTATGAACTCATTTTTTGGGGTTATGATTGGATACATTCAAATAACTGGTCCTCTGATTTCTTCTATATTGTGTTGGATTAATATGTCTCAATATGAGTGCATTTGGCAAACATATGACAGCACTTTTGTAGTTCCTATCCTCTTGTCAGGTTTCCTTTTTTTTTGATAAATACGAGATGTTGTCTTTGATGGCTGCTCAACAAAGAGAGAGCTGTCTTCAGCTGTAACCTTTCTGCACCAGAATCTGGAACATGACACATGTCAGGCTGTGATAAATGGTGCAGAGTCTCAGTAATTTCACCAGGAATGCCCTTGAGATGCCCAAAACCCCAATCGCAAATGCTATTGTTGAATTAAACCATAAAAAGAAATCCTTCCCCCTTGACATGATAGGAACCGTGTTGAAAATGGAGGAATGTTTTTTATTCTCTCTAGGATTTACCTGTAGTCTTTTGGCTTATGTACAATAGAGTGTTGGCATGCCTGCCTGCATGAAAGAGAGAATATACGAAAGTGCAAGGCATTATGTTTATATAGATGAATGGCACTATTACGAAGGCTTTTTTTGTTAAAACTAAAAAGAAGAAATAATTGATTGTTAATATTATTAAATAATGTATCACTTACATTTCTGTAATTTAGAGAACTATAAAAAGATCTCATATCAGCTGTTATGTACCATAGCTACTAAAGAACAAAAACAACTGTCATAATGTGCAAAATGCCAGACAAAATATTTCAAATTGAAACCTTTTTCCCCCAAATATTTTCAAGTGTTAAAAATGTGTTTAATAGGATTGTTGCCTGTCGATTGCTCTCCTTTTTGACCCACACAGTCACATGCTGTATTTCAAGCCCCACCAGTTTGACATAACACGAGGAAGCCTTACCAACATGGTCAAGACTACAAAGCTTCCATTTCTAAACAACAAAGGATGCTCATGTAATACTGTGATACTTTCTTATCACTGTGTTTATACCAGAACATGAAGCTGATTGTGCATCAATAATCATATCTCAGTCTAAGGATAACAGGATGATCTCGGCCTGTTAATGCGTGCCAGCTTGTCAACTAGCTATGTGACTTGTCTGCAGCAGGTCTGGGACAAAGTGGTTTCGGATGTACAGGTTAAGAATTTGAGATTACAGTAAAAGATTTGTGCAGGTTTGTGAGACAGTTTTGGTTGCCTAAATGAAGTATTAATGCAATGGCAACAGCAGTCATCATACCAGAAGTATATTTCTAAATGCATTTTAGAGACACACTGCCAACACTGGACCCGTTCATGGTATATTTGGCAGACTGTCATGTAGCTGTCTCCTTGTTTTTGAATAAATGTTATCACAAAACACTTTTGTTGTGATCGCATTGACTGACCATAGATGTTTTTTGTGTTTGAAGTTGCTGTCTTAAGTGCTCCGGAGTGTGGTGTGATCTGCACTCACCACCAAGAAAGCCACCACTTTTGTAAATTCTACTTTGATAATATTTCAGTACAGTGAGAATCAATGCCATTTTTGGGAAATCCATATAATACAGCATACAAGGGACACCAAAAATACTGTAAGCCACATGATATGAAACAGGGTGGCATCGATCGGGACAAATACATGCTCAATATTGAACAGCCTTGCCTTGCCAACAATGACTACAGTACAATGACTGCACACTATTAAGCATTAATAATGTAAGTGAGGAGCAGGCCGTGACAAATAGTTTCTAGATCAAATTCCCCATGGAGGCTTATCTGTAAAAATAACAAGGAAAAAAAAGCAGAATTATTGTCATTGGTATTCTTGCTCAGGCTCACTGATCAGTCTTGCGTGTGGTGATTTGCCCAGCAATTAATCCCAAAACTGTGGCTAAACTACCCTCTGTGATATCCTTTCCATCCTATGACAAATAGAACAGTGGAATCTTAATTAGGAGGGAATGCGCTGCAGATGTATTAGAGTAGCGATGGGAAAACAGATGAGGCCATCACACTGCACATCAGGGAGCTGAGGAGTCTGGTCCCCCATCGCTGTGTCCTATCCATAATGGCCACGAGTGTGCCACATGCCTCTGCTGTCATCTGCACAGTGCCACCGGGGGCCCCCAGGGGCCGGGGAGGTCCTCCCAGCACTCGAGTTCAGCCTCTCACTGGCAAACTCAGTCCTTTAGAAAACCTTGACCATCACAATGCCCCTAAAAATCTTCTGCTTATTGAGCAATTAAAAGTGCTAAATTGATCAAATATATTTTCACTCTCACCATTTCTCTCTGGATATTTTGTAAGGTACACAGTACAAGTTAGGGTTTACTGGCAAAGCAAACATTTTTGGAGTAAAGCTAACTGCATCTTTAATGTAAATAGATGTGAACTGGATGTAATAAATCATGCTACCCTATCTGCATGGATTTTCCCTATGTCATGGCCCTGAGACTGCTCCTTTTTCATTCATTTTATTTATTTTTTAAGTTTCCATGTTGGTCATTGAGGTTCCCTTTTGAAAAATGGCCATAGTTTGACTATGTCTGTTCAGCTGGCTGCCTTCAATTTTATACCTGCAAAGTTTCAATCTAGGCCCTCCCTGCGTCCTTTAACATTCGGTGCCCCCGTCTGCACCCTCCCCCACCTTCTTCTCCCTTTTCCAGGATTACTGGTAGAGACTGCACTTGTGCTGTTATTTTCAACGTTGGTGGACAGGGGCGCCGGTATGTATTCTGGAAATACTTCAAAGAAAAGCAAAAAGGCAACAATTTTCTGCTTGAATATCTCTCTGACTAAATCCATTGATCATCCTTGGGTTTCCTGAGAGAGCGAGGGGGAGTGAGATGGAGAGGCATGTTTTATCCTCTAATAACTCCTACCTTCACCCCTTCCTGCCTCTCTGTTGTTATGTTGTTGTTGGTCGCACTTCTGCTCTATTCCTTGGAGAGCTGCTGAGATTGAAGTTATTTTATGCTTCGGCTCCCCGGGCCCCAATTTGAAAACTCTTGTGTGTCAGTTTTCACACACTCCTGTCATATGGCAAGGAACAGTGCAGAATTTTGCCAGTAACTTTTCTCTTTGAAGGCATCTTGTGGGGCATTCTGCATTTAGTGACAAATGGGTCAAAGTAAGATGACTAGTTTGTATATTTTATACATTCCTAAAACTTTAGTCATGTGGGTGCATTTTCTGTACATGAGCGTACATAATTCTGCTGAAGGTCTTGACCAGTCCATATGTGAAACTGTTGTTTTTTTCATTGTAGTTACACCTCAAACCACAATGTACAGTAGAGCCCTGTTCCAAATAAGGTACCTGATGGGTAACTCGCGAAAGATGTTTGTAATGGGTAAAAGTGTTGATATTCTAATGTTAGGGAAAATGACTAGGTGGAGGCTAGGTGACATAAACAGGAAGGAGGGAAAATAACCAGTAACAGAAATGATAATAATTCCAGATGTTGCAGTCTTGTAAATTCATCTTTATCAACCCTAATAGTCAGTTAGAAAATCATTCTTTCATCAGTCAAATCAATCTTTACAGCGTGGGTTGTGTTTTTGGCTAAGGTGCTAGCAGATACTCCTGTGACCAGACAGTTGCCAGTCACTCTCTCTCAATGAGGCTGGGTGAATCCCACCACAGTTGTTTTAACTACACAGAATTTGCTCAGCTACACCAGTTTACGGGAATGTTGCAATACCATGCTGCTTTTTACATGATTATTTTGACTCTAAATTTGTATAATGATTCTAGTTTGTAATAAAAAATATTTTAAAGGTCAGTGATAAAATGTTTGTCTATGGAAATGTGTAAAAGCTTTTCTTAAAGGCTTGTTAGCTTATATTATTGATCTGAACACAGCTATTGCATCAAGCCTTTATTACTACAATGAGGAGCGACTTGCCAGTTAGGCACTAATACCGTCTAAGACAACAGTCCTCCAATAAATCCTTCCTTCATGAAGGTTATAGCGTTCAGTTATTTGTTGAAACTGTTTTGGAACGGTGTTGATTCAACTATATGATCTGTTCGCAGTTTTCCCACTGACAGGTGTTTCTATTATTTTGTCTACCCCATTTATATCATGAGGTTAGGCTAAACCGAAACCTCTCTCAGTATAATGCTGTACAGCTCGGCAGCATCACTAACTGCATCCTTTTCCCAGATTGCAGGAAACGGAGTATGTGCATTTTTCAACCAAACTGACCAGTTATAGCACATAAATGATGCTTTTGAGTTGAAATTGAGACTCAGTCTTATTTAAGCATAAACATGGCGTGGGCCTGGACAGGTTTCATGTCAGCACTTTGTTTGTACATGTACATGTATTTTGTCTTGCCTGTAGGGTCTACGGGTCAAGGTGGTGGAGGATGTCTGGGTCACAAATGAGCTCTGCGTAATTCTGTCGGACTGGCGCAGGCACCTCTCAGACACCTCTCTTCACCTGCCAACATCCTCCATCTCAAGCAGACTCAATAAACCGCGGCTAATTGGAAGGTGATGACAGACAAGCCAGGCCCAATTTATTGCAGTTTGAAGACAACCCACTCACTTTCCCTTTGTGGCCCGGGTGAGTCCTGATGTTGGAGCATTGCCTTCACCCACCCCTAAGCATACATTTGGCATCTGATGTCCCCATTGTGTGATGGAATACTGAAACAACCCTTAAGGTAGCATGAATGAACTGAATACCATGCATTCTTTAAAAAAAATCTGTTGGTAGATTAGCCTTGCTGCCTACCCTGCCTTTCAGTCAAAGGTACTTCCCCTTGTTCAAACAGGTTAATGCAAGTTTATCACAACAACACAGTCCAGCCCTGTCTGTCTGAGCTATTAGTGACTTTTTGTTGTGCTCAAATCAAAGAAAGTATCAAATAAAATGGATTCCTTAAATTCCAATATATCTATACACATCATGTTTGAAGAAATGGATGAATTAATTTCTTTGTCATAGCTCATTTAACTTGGGAAGCTACACTATATATATATATACACATATATATATGCAGTATGTTAGTATTATAACGTGGATAGACCAATACCATTTATGCCATGGTATAAACTTTGTTTTCTGCTGCTTGATTGCTGAATCCCAAGCCTTGACACTTGTGATGTACTCTGCCAAGAACATTAAGTATCCGAAAGTGATAAAGCTTCAATTTGCTAGACCATTAGACTAATTACTGCAATAATTAAGTAACTACTTGATTAGAACTAATGGGTACCTAATTATCCAGGAAGAAAGGATCAGGTGGTAATTAATAGAGTCAAGCTGATGTCTTCTGACTTACCAATGGCGATTACCAAACATACGGGACTGAAACTGGTGAGGACAAAAGTGGGAAAGGAAGAAAAAAAAAGAAAAGGAAAATGCCATTTGCATGTTTACCTAGCCCCCTGTAGCTAAGGCAAACAGTTTGTTAGTACCACATCACATGAGTGGATTGTTAATGATTGTTAATGTAACGAGAACATTGCACATCAATACGTTACACGGGATGATTAGCCTGCATCTATTTCCCTGAGTAGCGGCTGATCTCAGTAGTACTGATACTGATTACAGAGATAAGAAAGTATTATACTGTACTTGACATGTTATTTTGATGGATGGATGACATTTGTTTTCAGTTTTCTTCTGTGCGTGTGTGTGTGTGTGTTTGCGCATGAAGTTATGAGACTATACACAGGGAGATGTTACTCACACCAAGAAAATTAATGGTTTAAACTGATTTTAATCACATTTCTCACAGACACAGAGGAAGATGAATAGACAAATCTAAAATTTATAGAATTCTACAATTTGCATAAAGTGTATTATCTAAACATATAAGTGAAAGGTAAGAGTGTTGAAAATGTCATTAAAATGTAAGTATATTGAATGCAGTATATGGACATTATCTATCAATCCATCAATCTACGAGTTACTTAATGTATAATTGTTATAAAACGGGCAGCAGTCAAGCCTAGTCTACATATAATATGCATGACTGTGAATGGAAGTAGAAGTGAAAGCTGACACTTTTTGATGTATTGTTCTTTTTTATATTAATGTTTGAATAATATGTGCCTGGAGGGTGGGCTATAAATTAAAATGGAGAATTGAGGTATAAATTTTTATGAGTCATCCTCATCTATTTCCATTATGTGTTTAAAAATGAAAGAATCACTGTTATTTGGATTAAACAGACAATCCTACGCTGCATTCCTTCGAGCAGGCGGATTGAAGGTTAAAGGTGCATTCAGGAATCTACAATTTTCCTCCGACAGCCTCACAAAGAATGTGATTAATGAAAACTACAGTGTCATCTTAACATTTAACATCACATTTTTTCTGCTCAGCATACTCGGTTCTTTTTATTTAGAGAAACTGAATATGTTTGGGTTTCGGACTTTTGTTTTGAACCATAAACGACATCTGAAGATGCCACCGTGGACTCCTTGGAAGTTGCGATGCTATTTTTTCATATTTCATAGACTAAACAATCTATAATGCAGATAATTGTTAGTTGCGTCCTCTACATTGTTTACTCTTGGCATTAACCATATTTGTAAAAGCTCTGTAACCATTTTATTTTGTTTATATATTTTGTGGCGGTTAGGATACAGATAAGCTCTAGTTTAGCTTGGAGGCATCACGGTCTGTAGACGATGTCCCACAACCGATTGAGGAAAACTCTCTTTAAAATATTTCTATCATCACAGCTGTGGAAATCGCCCAGGGAGCGTGCGATTACAAATAAAAGTATAGTGAAGGCGAAGCTATGGGGTCTCCAGTTGACGGCTCCTGTGAGAGCCCCGAGAGGGTTTTTAACAAGATGAGCAGTGAAGCCAGAGTTACTGTACCGAAGCTCTCTGAATATTCCTGGGAGAAGATGCTTTTTTAACTCAAGGCAGGATAAAAATAACATACTTTGTGTGTGTTCCTGTCATGGTATGGCATTTGGAAGGCAGGGGATCATATAGCTGGAAACTGTGGCGTCAATTAATCAAGTGTTTATAGGCCGTGCAGACATCAAAGTTTACTGCCCTCAGCAGAGATGGCTATTTGAAACATGGGCAGACTCTGCAGAATTGTATGTTCATTACTCTATTCAAGTGTCTGACATGCTGAAACTTTATTTTCTTTATTTACACACTACATAATACCCAATAAGCTGACAGAGAAGCCAGGTACATTGTCTTTGAATGTGTGAGATCTTATCACACCGGACTACTTATAATAAAATAACACTTTATAACTCAGTCACTATCCACTCCCCTCCCTGTGCTCTAACTCTGCGCTGAATTTATATGCGGTCTAATCATCTGCTAGGAGCTGATGTGATGTAAATGAAAGTAATTAGGGAAATGTCAAACATAATTAATAAAACAGGTTTAAGTTCTGAAAACACTTGTCAGCGGAATGAATGAAGATTTCGCCTCTTGTCTCCCTGATGCTGCCCTCCCTTTTTGCCGCTGTTCAATTAGGTCACAGATTGCTCCTAAGTTACCGCTCCCCTCTCACTTTCCCTTTTACCCTCTATCTCTTGTTCTCACAGCCTTTCCAATTCTATGCATGGAGACCTTTTGAGAAAGGAGGGGGGAAGCCTCCATCCTGTGGAAGGGAAATAAATTTGCCTGTCCATCCACCGCCTGGATGAAATTAATTGCAGACTCCTCATGCTGTCTGGGTACAACTGGGGCATTAACATAAGCAATTTGCGTCCAACTTCTTCTGCTGGCTGTTTAATAGAGCATCGGACCTGGCCGATAAGGCTTAAGGTCCCTGACGCATTAGCATTTTCATAATATCAAAATATTATAGCACCATGATTTGCTAAAGCCCATTCATTATTGATAAGAACAAAAGGTTTTATAAATTACAAAAGGGGAGCATGACCTATAATTACGGCAAGCAAATTAGGGTGTGCAGTAAAGTCAGTTACATTTTGAAGGAAAATAATGATGCTGGAGACCTTTCTCCTTCCCGCAGGATTGAAAAAATAATAGATTCCTTCACAGCCTCACATGGGGTTGAGGGGTATGCTCGCAGGTTCACGAGGGACAATGTCTGCACAAGAAAGAGAGCAAGTGTCCCTGGCCCATACACCACCGCTGCTTGCATAAAATGGGCCATTAGGTGACTTAGGCGTTTTAGTTAATGAGCATACTCAAACAAACAGAGACATTTATGCAAATAAACATAAAATACAGTTCACGACAATTTTACAGCACAGTGCTGTGAAATAACAGACACCCAACAACAGTGATATAGATTTGTTTTTCAGGACCTGGTTTGGTCTCATTTGGGCTGGCAGTGGTTGTTAGGGATACAACGATAAAACCTACGCTGTTAGTTGTGGTTGGAGAGGTCATATAGCTTTGTAAATGACACAAGATGACTTTAAGTTAAATCATGCAGTGATAATTAATCTAACCTTATTTACTATCCTTAATGATGTTTTCTCATTCATGTTTTCAAAGATGTTCACAGTGGTACATTCCACATGTTGTAGTAAGATAGATACTTTTATCATTATCACTTACTTCAATAGTGTGTCAGTGTTACTTCCAGTATTATTAATATTACTGATGTGTAACATCTTCAGTAATATCAGAGCAATTGTATGTTCTTTTTACTGTTATTGTATGGGCAGTGTAACACTACTTAAAGTGGATTACTGCATTGTTATTATTATTATTATTAATAGTAGTAGTAATAATAGTAATAGCAGTGTTTCCCATTCATTAACTAATGTATGGAGCTTTTTTTCCTTAAATGCAGAAATTAAAAGCGTCAATTGAAGTCACACTTCATTGTTGATAAGTGAAACGTATCTTTAGAAATACAAAAGTAAAATGAGTATTTAGGGAAACTTTAATCAATTCATAATATTATCTTTGGTTTCACTAGTTATGAAATAGAATAGTCCAATATTTCCCTATTAAATATATGTTTTTCTTGTTTTGGTAAAGAACAGCTAATTTTGCCATTTATTAACAAAAAAAGCTGGTAAAACGCTTGCATTGCTTGAATAAAGTGATTGTTAAATTAAGTCAGTTATGAAAAATTTAATATCAGTGTTTATGTATTTATTTTAACCCAAGATACTTTTTTTTAAATCAAATTTAAGTAGACCACTAAATTTTGGGAGTATTGTAAAAGTGACATAAAATATTTTATCAATATGTATTTCTAACGATGCGTTCCACTTATCAAGTGTGACTTAAATTGAAGCTTGTATTTTCTGCATTTAAGGGGAAAAAAGCGGGGACAGGAAGTAGCCACATTTTCGCACATGCGCAGACAAAATCGGGTTTCCAGTTTCAAGCGACAGCTTGTTGTTCTTGTACGTATATCGATCAATTCTCACCCACTATCTTTGTTGGTGACACACTAGAGTGTAAAGGTCACATTTCTATATGGGACACTGCTATTGACTCCAGTGGATGCAGTTACAACCAGTCGGAATGTCTCGATTAAGTTATAGGTTCCTTGCTAGTAGTCAGCGCTCCCCCTGTTGTATGCTCATATTTACACACAAACATTCATTTTCAGGTCAAATCAGATTTTCGTAACAGGCTGCAAGGAGAGCACCAGGCTGCCTGTCTGAGGGTCTCCATCAGTGGGCATTGGAACTCTTTTTCTCAAAGCCTAGGAAAATTAAATGTCCAAATGCAAAGTGCAATGTCAATATTGATGTAACTCCATCTCAATAAACCAGTTCAATACAGGTAACCACTTTTTCTCAAATGTGCACTCTAGTGTATTCTTGTAGTGTAGATGTAGTGTCTTAATTTTGCTTTCAAAGTGCACCAGATTGATGCATTTAACTTTAAAATTTAAACATTTTTCTTCCCGTGGTGGTATGCCCCTGGACCCCACTACAGAATTCAGGGTCCTCCCCAAGGATCTCATGAAATCCTGTGTGGGAAACACTGAATAGTGTCAAGATCAGTAGTATTTTTATATTCTTTCCGTGTCGTTCCTTGCTAAACAAATGCTCCTGTCAGAACAAAGACCCTACAACTGAAAAGAACAGAAGGAGGCAAAAGACCCACTTGTGTTGGCCAGTGCCTGTGATAAGACGAGATTCAACTCAGCTAGTAGAACATTTGACAAGTAGACAAATATGAATAATCAATGTTGATAATTTCTTAAAATAACCTATAATTGGTACATTACAGTACAAGACAAAACTATCCTACTACAATTAGTGCCCCTCCTTGAATGTTTAGGAAATCTAGCATGTATGTGTGTCCCGTAGACTGTCTATGGTGCATACCCTTAAGCAGTTGTTGGTGCCTCTGTGAATCAGCATAAAACACTAGCAACAGTGTCACCAGTGCACAGTGATGGCATTCTGTTACTATCCTATCTTTCCATTTATGGCATATTTTCAGGTGGGGAGCCACAGTTGCCAGTTGAGGCTTCAGGGTAGATGAGATAATTGCGCCAAGTTCTCAAGAGACGCCCTCCACCATCATCCACTGTGTGTTACTGCAGCATGTTTGCCCCAGATGACAGGCACGGAAAATTCGCCAAAACATTTTGTTCAACAACAAAACACAATTCATCTGGCCTATGCTTTTTTGCAAAGCTACACAGTTTAGTTTTAATTATTAGGTATTAGCAACTTGCTTGGTTACAATGTGTAATAAGACAGTTCTGGAGATGCTGAAAGGTGTATTTGATCACTTCTGACTGAGTAAATCAAACTGTTTCCTCTTTCTCCCAGCCTTTGTGTTAAGCCAGGGTTAACACTTTGAAAACCCTAAACAACAAACACATATATTTTCCTTATTTATATTTACACAATTTATTTCACAGTTTAACTTGCAGCCTCATAATTGTAGAACAGGAACTCATATCCTATCTGTAATTCACATTTGATAAGAGAATCAATAAGTTGTTACACCATGTAAACAAAGCCATCTGGGAACGCTGTTAAATCTGGACTTCACCTTCAATTTTTTTTATCCTATCATGTTTCTAGGGAAAGCACACAGACACTGTGTGTGTCTTATACCTGTGACACACACATTTCCTTACTTGGTTTTAGACGGTTTTGTGTAAAGATTAGCGCGGCCCATCAGACTCATGAAGTGCGACATAGAGTATTGTAGGTTTCTATAATTTCCAATACCTAATATAAAAGACGTCTCCCTGAAAAAATAACAACATATGGAATATATTTACATT
Organism: Gadopsis marmoratus; assembly: GCA_036023855.1. NCBI lineage: Eukaryota > Metazoa > Chordata > Actinopteri > Centrarchiformes > Percichthyidae > Gadopsis > Gadopsis marmoratus. Next base: position 25,135 of record JAVQJF010086029.1, read on the forward strand.
CCCTATGAATACAAGGTGAAACTGAAATAATTTATGTCTTTGGCCTCTTGGAGGCAGCACAACACGCTGCAAACAGAAATTGATATATAATCACCTTACAAAGTTGAAATGGTGAACATGTTAGCAAAGAGTTGCAGACAGACCAACATATGCATTTATTCTGAATTATGTGTTTTCTGTCCACCTGATGAATGTAAATCCAATATATTTACTTTCCTTTCAGCTCTGCTTTAGTCTCCACCAACTGCTGATGGAAATATCTGGCTCGTTAGCTGCTAAATCCTTCACTATGTTCAATAGCTAGCAGCTAACTTTGTCTGCCTGCTGCTTGGTGCTGTTTGGAAAGTGTACAGTGGGTTTATCAGAGGATTCCCTGAGAACAGCTGTCTGCTGCTGAAGCAGATGATGGCGATGATGATGATGATGATGATGAGAGCTGTGAGAGTGAATCAAAACGCTAAAGGTGCAGCAGGAAAACCAAAACAATGAGGTGAAAGATGGTGAAATGCTCCGTAAAGCTGAGTTGAACAGAAGTGACGGAGGGTAATTCTCTCTGGGTTCATCACTACGAACGGCCCCTTTCACACTGCACATAATTATTGCATCCATTCTTAATATAAACGTATTGGTTATAGCTGCTTTAACATCAACACACATGAGCAACCATAAGGATTGCACACTTATAAGAATCAAAATCAGCTTTAATGTAAGTATGTGCACTCATACAAGGAATTTGACGTTCCAAGTTTCTCACTGTATTCATACACAGTTTCAAGAATAATTTACAGGAAGATAGAAATAGACATACAGCTAAAAACAAGGCGACAAACCTGGACAAAGATAAACACAACTATTATGTATGTAGGTAGGTGAAGTAATGAGCACCCATCTTCCCCCTCCTATGAGAAAAATAATCAAATGTAGCTGAAATTATGGCCAGAAAAATGAAGATGAATAATAAGAATATTAATTACCATAGCAGCTCATCCCATCTGACTTAATTCATTGGAAACACTATTGTTGTAATCTAAGTTGAAAGAAATCCTTTCTCCACTTAATTCTTTTAGTTATTGTTCTATCTTCTCATTCATTACCCTGTTAAATGTGTATGTGATCATAGCAGTGGAGAAACCAACTCAAGGCCTAACTGGGGTTGGATGTGCACAATATTCATCTTCTGTACTTGGTATTTCCCCTTTTTTTACTCAAATCTGCAGATATTCTACAGTGTAGTAGTCTGCCACATTTATCTTTAGGTATCAGTGCGTAGCTAAGTATTTAGAATAGTTACAAAGTAATATAACCAGTGGGAATTATTCCCTGTTATCTCACTCATCCTTGCAAAGTGGACTCAAAAGTTTGATTGCGTCCTATTGGGCCTGTCTAATCACTGCCACACTGTGTCCCAGAGTGCTCCAGGCTCCTTATCATTCATTAACCTCTAACTGTGATGTCGCTCTGCCTCCTCAGTCAGTCGTACAGCATCCCAAGTCATAGATATATTTTCCAGAAGAAACAATGACCATACTATATTGTGAATCCAGGGCTTCGTTAAAGGTGACATAGTCTGCTCTCTCTCTCTCTCTCTCTCTCTCTCACCTTGTCCCCCCTTCTCAATTTCTCTCCATCTAATCTCCCTCTGTCTATAACAATAAGAATTAATTAGCCTGCTTATTTTTCTCTGGTTGTAGAGAGGCTCCCCATCTGGATGGAAGACAGTCCTCTGTGTGCCTGATTAATGGCGTGGAGAGACAGTTGCCAGTTCTGAAGCCTTGCTGTCTGGCCCAGGTCAGAATTTCCAGAAGGCAACCTAATGTTAGTCCAAGAGAGAAAAAAAAAAACCCTCAGAGATTATTGTGCTCTTTTTATAAGGAGCAGGACAAGTTGGTTTTAGTTCTAACAATAAAAAGTTACCAACACAAAGTCATTAATAGTTTAAAGGATATGGAAGACTTGAAAAAGAAAATTGATATATGCATTGTTATATGCTTCCCTGGAGATTTATACACTGTTGTAGTCTTGTTGACTGTTCATTGCACTCACATTGCGACTATCAAACAATCCTTATTATTATGGTTACTAGAATTTATTTACTGTATATCATAAATGATTATGGGTTTTCCCACCCCAAATCTTTGTCGGCACAGTCAGGGTCTTTAAAATATCTTTAAATATTTTTAACACAAATAAGAATGATGCTTTAAATCATTTAACAACCTCATTAAAAGAACAACAATAAAAAACCACAGTGATATATTATTTACAATATTTAAATATCATCACGTTAGGAAAACAATCCACCCACACGGTAATAACCAGGAAACGATTTGGAAGACTACTTCAATCAATGTAATATGATTAGGTGAATCTTGTCATTACTTTACTTATATACTTTAGTATTCTCTGAAGCACTGCTTGTGATTTTTACCAGCTAGTTTCCTGGACCAGAGAAAGGAAGGGCAAAGCATCTCTCTTGCCACTGGACCTTTTGACTCATTTGTCACTAATGTGTCAAAGAGAAGATGACATTTACAGCCTGGTGAAGTGAGAGCCTCCCAGCCCATCGGGCACCCCCGAAGTAATAAATGTTTGCCTTTTAAGAAAAGAGGTCTGTTGGTTCAGGTTTTTGCTTCAGAAGTGAGAAGACTCCTTTGCACACTGGGTTCTCATTTTCTCCACCGTTCCTTTAATTTGTCAAACAGAATAATTTCGGAGGCAGTATTTCCACTACTATTATTACTTGAAATTTACACTCAGCTAAAAATTAATTTAATTAATTACAGTTTTTAACGTCTATTATTTCACACATCAGCCATTTTAGCCATGTTTGAAATTACAATTTGCCACAATTCTTCTCAGTTTTATATTGGCAGTAAAATACTAATTCAATGTATTTTCTGCAGTGGTCAGTACGTACCAAAAGTGGTCCAAGGAAGGAAACCTAGTGAACTGGCGACAGGGTCATGATGCGCGTGTGGAACGAAGGCTGGCCCGTGTGGTCCGATCCAACAGAAGGGCTACTCTAGGTCAAATTGCTGAAAAAGTTCATGCTGGTTTTGATAGAAAGGTGTCACACAGAGAGCATCACAGTTTGCATATTTGGCTTCATAGCCGTGGACCGGTCAGGGTGCCCATGCTGTCATAATGTTATCTCTGATCGGTGTATATGCCATTACTGTTGTCTAAAGACACACCCCAAACAGTAATTTGTACAATTACAGTGGCCTCTGGAACATAATTGTTATGAAAGGAAAGTGAAATTACACTAACGGTCCACAAACTTGTAAGAAGGTAACATCTGAAGACACTTAGAATGTATTTTTCAGTGTGTTGCCAGCATCTTATCATGTTTTCTGTAATAATTACTCTTGTTAGAGCGCTGAACTGTGTAGATGATGTATAAGGATTGTAATGGAATCCTGATAAATCAAGTATGTGAAGGGGATAACAGGTAGACTGTGTCTACATTGACCTACACTGATTAAATTTGGACTTATCTTGAATGTTTATATTCCCAACTGTCTGTATACACACTACAGCACACCAGCTAATACAAGCCTTGCTTGAACTCCCCATGAATTGAGCTAGCACTAAATCAATGGAAAGCTGCAGAAATGTGAAAACATGATGAAGAGAAAACCAATGTCTAGGCCTTGAGGGCCAAGATGCACAGCATCACACCAGACTCTTATCTGTGGACGCGTCTTTCCCCTGAGAGGATTCTACACTCCAGCAAACAGCAAGATCCAAAGGTATATCAGGTGCATGACCTTAGGGTTAGTGAAATCTGCAGCCAAGAAGTATCAGCTAAAAAAGCCGGACACAGAACTAGACATCATGTGGCGAGCTTACAATCATACACACACACGCGCACACACATACAGATGCACACACGCGCACACCCAACTTACTGTTCTTTCTGTTACACACTCATGCACTCTCATAAACACAAGGTTGTGATTTCTAGGATATATAGATAAGATTTATGATCGGATATTATCTATGCATATGTTTTTCTCAGAATTACAGCATTACAGACCTTATAAACCTTCTACAGTACCCACTAATTCAATAGAATGAGTTAATTTTAAATTGGATTTGATTTAATACTTATTGACTTTGCATTATGCCAAAACATAATGCATGGTATGCTGTATCTTTAAAATAAATAGATCCATTATGATTTAATTTTCCCCTCATTAACCTTTGGTTCATTGCTTAATGTGTCACAGGCCAAAGGCCATTGCAATCTCTCTCAATGGAATGGACTGTTCTTGATCAATATGCCTCTTTCTCAGCAACTCACATTGTTTTATTTTCCTGCTCGTGTTCCAGAGTAAGGTGTGAAAGGATCATTCCAAGTCTCAAAGGAGAGGCTTCTTTCAATATCCTCAAAGTAGCGGATCCCACCCACTCAATTGTTCTCTTCATAATCATATAAAAAGATTCAGGAAGAGTTGTTTTTTATTGTTGTTGTGTTTTTCCTCTGCTGAACAATGCCCTTCCGCCACAGGGTCCCATAACAGCCTACCAGTCTGTGCTCAGCGCACCTCCACCCCTCATCCCACCCTTGCTATCTCGTTTTCCTCATCTGGCCCAGGCCCACTTCCATCTACATCCCATTGTCTGAGTGAAGGCAGCACGCGCAGGGCTGGGGCCAGTCCAAACATACTCATCTCTTTCTCTGGATGATTGCCAGTATTCTTTGAAAAATGTAAACTTTCTTACTTTCCAAATCAATTTAACAGTTCTGTTTTAGTTTGCAGTCTCTGTGCTTTCAACAAAAGGTTGAATGTATTTATTCACATGGCTTTGTGTATGCGTGTGTGTATGTGTCATGTTGTATGTTGGGATTCCTGCATGCACGTATGTCGTAGAAGCCAAATCCCAATCCATCATGCATTCCCCAAGGTGGGCTGGCCAGTGTGTGTGTTTGTCACTGTCCCCTGTCAGGAAAGAGGGTTGGAGCGTGTTCTCCGGACGAACCCCCTTTGGCTGAGGAAGCGCTCCTCTATATTGGCCTCTTTGTGGCTCGCTAATCGAGCTTTCCTGTCAGCAGGCTGCACAGTCCCAGTGCAGGGTGCACTACGTGATACAGACCCACTCCGGTGCTCCAAGGGAAGTTCTGGGATCAGCAGATAACAGCACAGCTCCCTCATCTAACACGCAGAATAGTGTTGCCTCTCTTGGTCTCTCTGTCCTTGCATGATTAAGGAAAACACCAATTTTAACCATTTAAGTAATTCCATTATTCAGAGCCAAAAAGTCTCCTTTGGAAAACCCCATAATTTCCTTATAAAAGTGTGCGCGTATAACAATGCTGTTTTCCAAAATGTGGCCAATAATTGAACATCTTTTGTTACGAAGCTAAATACAGCTTGTAAGCTTAAGCATTGCTCTACCTTTTGCATTGCGCTGTCTGTTCTAGATTGCCAATTTTGTGATTAAAACAGACTATTATCTCTCCCACCTGAATTTTGCACTCCACTGTGGGCCATCATACAAACTGTAGCCCTCTTTTCAAATGTAATCAGGTTTTAGTGCTATCTGAGAGGAGTGGCCACGAAGGACCCATGTTCTGGTATTCAAAACCAATTATAAAATAATAATCTGTAGGTGTCACTTCTATTTAAATTTTCCAGTTATTCAAACATTCACAGATATGTCAGTGGGGATTTTTCAAGGACACTGTAGGATGTAGCAGATATCTTAGTGGTGACATTAGTGAATTTCTGATTTCCTCACGTGTCCTTGGGACTCTACCTTTTTTTAGGTGGTATATTATTGTGCTATTTTGTTGTCCATACTCATTTTGGGTTCTTCCAGCAACGCCTTCCCTGTTGTGGTAAATTACAATTTGACAGTTGGTTTAGGCCTGGAGTCATAATGTAAACCAGACATTAAAGTTCTTGGTTACTTTTAGCTCTTTTCGTTACTTCCATCACTTCCACCAACGGCCTCGTGCAGTTGCAGTTAGAGTTTTCAGCTACCTTAGAGGATAACCTCTCGGTTAAGAGAATAACTGCGAGGAAGTTGGAGGCTCAGACAGCATAGGTGTCTTCCCTGCCCAATTAACAATTATCTTTATAATGGTGTGAGTGTTACATCGGTTAAATTTTTTCTAATAAAGTTGGAACTGGCTATGAATTGGAGCTGGTACTTCTATATATAAAAAACAAGATTGAATGGAATAATTTTTTTACATTGATCTGCAACATTACAAAATCATACATGTTTTCAGTTTTTAGTTCTTTGGTAGGCAAATGACTTAACAAACTATTATTTTTGCTTTTATTATGTACACAATATTGCTAGTTACCCACATAGCCTACATGAAATGAGTTCAACCTGCCTTTGAACATTTCTACCAAACTATTATCCCATTTAGATAACACAATGATGTGGGTTAAACCCATATTGACAGTGTATCTGAATGGGTCAACATGCTGAATATGGGTCAGACACTTCCTGCCTGTGAATAATAGTTTTTATTAGGGATATAAATGTAATTCAATGATATTTATGCTTAAACCACATTTAACCTACTGTACCAATAGAGAAAGCGAGAGAACAAACATGCAAGGTGTGCATGTGTGGGCGCGCAAGAAAAATGGAAACAAACCTAACTTATTATGGTAATAAACTATAAGATTACACTGTATAATCAGACGTGTAGCTATGGAGCCATGCTGCAGACTGGAATCAGTAGTAATTGTGGCAACCAAAGCTACCTGTAACAGCAGACTTACGCGAATGGGTCGAACACCGGTCGAACGCAAATGCAGTAAACCCAGATCTCCAGCATGAAAGGGTTTCTTTGGACACACCAATATTGCACCTGCTAGATGTTAAGGCCAGTTATTGCAATTGTTTTGTGTTCGCTGCTGGCCAACATATATCTCCAAAGTGTGAGATGCGGGTCCCAATATTTGAAAAACAGGAATATCAAATGCGGAACTGAAGCCGGTGAATTATTATGACTTTTACTGGTGACATTTTCCAGCGGCATATGGCAGCAGGCTCATGGGAGAGCACAGCTTTTTGATGAATACTTAGAGTCAGAGGGACCAAAGGACAGTGCTGGGCATATGTTGCCTTCTGTCTTTGCCTTGTGAAATGATAATATGGCCTCACTTAAACGAGATTCTGAAACTACTGAGCTGCCATCTTTGACAGTAAGAAATATCATAGGGCAAACATGGATGAACCGACTACGTGTGTATATGAAGATGTATGTTGACCGTCAGCTTGTCATTTAATGCAGAGTTAAGCTGCAGAGTGCATGTGACACATGGATTTGGTCGCGGTGACTGAAGATATTGATTTAATACATTTAGAATGCTTAAATCTTTTATGTGTTACTAAACAGTGTCCTATTTGCGCAGACATGAAACAACATTAGCATTCATTTGGAGTTGCGTTTCTGTCCCCTAGATGAATTTAGGCCCAGTAGCCACTCAACTTTAAGCTCTATTTTGGTCTACACCAACTCGTAAGGTGCTGAGCACCACTGAGGTGCATACAGTGTGTTTTGTCAGAACTTTTTTTTTTTTTTTGCTGAAAACAGCTGCCTGTTGCGGGTGGAAATGGACTTGGTGAGATCAGCGACGGTGAAACCAAAACTGTAACATTGAAGCTGTAAAACAAACAATATGCTGAAAGATGGTAAAATTCCCCATAGAGCTGGAAGGAATGGCAGAGGTGATTGATGATTTTCTGCGAGTTCGTAAATACGAGTGACACCTTTCATATTACAAGTAGGCCTTTTACCCCATTGCTGATATAGAAATATTGACGGTTGCAGCTTTAACAGGTCTCATTCAAAAGATTCTCTGCTGTTTTCATTTTTTCTGTTTTTCTTTTTGGTTTCTTTTTAACAACATTTTTAGAACAAGCCTAACCCCTCCCGTACACTTTTGTGCATGCACTTTAAAATAATGTGATTAGTGTTTATATTGTTAATGTGTATTATGGTATATAACCAGCCACAATGGTCAGAATCTGTATGAAGACACAAATCTCTAGTTCACGTTGAAGCATGCAGCTTCAGCTCTCATGTACTGTACTACACCCTAATGATAAAATCCTCTATCACTGTAATAGGCCATGACCCTTTTGATTGACTGAACTTCTGTGTGAAATTGTCATATATACAGTTGAGCACATGTAAACATGGCTAAAAGCTCTGGTAAATAGCACGCACTCACACATGCAGTTGCATTCTGCAGTTTCCATAAACAAAATCAAATTGAAAAGGGTAAAGCCAGAAATTAATTATCCATCTACAGCAAATGTACTGGAAAATATAATTTATGGAACAATTACGAAAATGGTGCGCTTAAATGAGAACCCCACAATAACTTAATTAATATTTCATTGGATTACTCTTTTAATTCTCAGCCATGGTGAGTGTGATGGAATGTACACGGCTGTTGAGTGGAGTGGTATTTTAGGTTTTAGGAAGAACAAAAAAAAAAAGGCGTGCGCTGCTTTCAATGAGATTGCAGTTTTAAAAGCTTGCTGTTGTGATTGTAAATCTGAACCAAAGGGTAAATGTTCTTCAGGTGATTAAAACATTTACAAGATGAGACCTTGACTCTTGGTGCTGAGATATGTTATATGATAAAGCATATTAGTATGTCCTGGACATTTTGTAGTAGAATGAGCACATGCAGGTTTCAGCGACTGTGTTTGGAGTTTCAATATCTGTGTATTAGCATACTGTATGGGTGATTGTGTGCATGTGTATCACCTCAAATGGTTCCTTTTGCTCAATGTCTTTCCTCTACACAGTGCCTCTTTATGCCTAGGAAGGACTTGCCCTTCTTCCTGTCACCCGTCCACTGAGAACACTGCACTTTGTGCAGTCTCATTGGCATGCTAAAGAGCCTTGATATTTTTGTCCTACATTTAAAGAGGGAATTACGCTGAGCTATTGAGGGCTTATGTCCAAGGCATTTTAACTTTTTTTCATGGTTCTTGGAAGACTTCCAAGTAGATTGAAAAGATGGGAAGGTTAGAGAATGGATAGAGAGGTTATTGACAGCACTGAGGTTAGTACTTTGAGGGACAAGCGGAAACAATGTGCTGACTGTTAGCCAAGGACCAGCTCTGCTGTATTGCATGGGGACATGAGTGTCCTGAGTGGGCTTTTTTTCAAATGTTTCTTCCCCTCTCCCTAGAAAGCTGTTACAATGAAACCAAGTCTAAAGCAGCAATTTGTAAGTCAAGAGCCTGGCAAAATGGGTAGTGTGGGGGAAAGGGAGTTGAAAGTGTATGGTGTGTAAAGTGAGAGCCGAGGATCTGTTCAGGGCAAGTGGAGCTCTGGTCAGCTTTGCATGCCACTTAAGTGGCTTGCTTGCTGTAAAGACACCGCCAACACTGCTTTAAAGCTCCTTTTTATGAGTAAATACATCACTTACTGGTACATACTGTTGTTAGTTACTAATTATGTCAGAAAGAAATCAGCATCTTATGTAAAATGTTAAAATATTAACAGTAGCTAATGTTTGCACAGACAAACAGACTGAATTAAACAACGGAAACAACTGAATTATACAAAAGGATTTTCTAGTCACGGCTTAGTGGTTAGATTACTTTTTAATATGACATTAGCAGGTCTCAGATAACCATGCAGTCATCTGCAAATATGTATTCATGAAAAGAAATTACATATGTTAAAATGAAAGGTCAAAGATACTAACATACTAACTAACATACAAGGTTGTTTCAGTATTTTCACACACTTGGAAACATGGACATCAGTTTTCTAATAAAGAAAAATAGGACTTGAATAAATAAGAAAATAAAAGATTAATTAAGATTTGGACAGAGTGAAGACCAAAGTCAGGAAAGTTCAACAACTGGGCAAGTAATGCTTGTATCTTTCTTCGTAAATTTCACATGTCACAGAGTAGAAGGTTCTCCTCCAACTTCGGCACAGGGCGAGTTGCCAAATTACCAAATGGGCACAGGTGATGAATACCGCTCTCTGCACCTCTGGAAAATGTCATTTCACCAGCACGATGTTCCCAAAATACACTCACGAGTCTGAGACCTTAGTCTGACAGTTTTACATTTAACGGTCTGCCATATATCATGGTTTATAGTCCTAGATGTGGACACATTTTAAGATTTGGTAGACTTGAGAAATAGCTCTAAAAGGTTAGCTTGCTCCATTCTAAAGCAGCTTGGATTCACAACATTTACAGTGGATACCAGTGGCTGTTGACTCATTGCAGAACAAACAGAGTGAACATCAAAATGTCTGTAGAAATTCTTTCAAAAAACTCCTGCAATACATGAGCCTTAGACATGCAAAGTGAATTTAACCCTGAGTGAATTTATTTTCTTTTGCCACTCATGAACTCTTATTTTATCACCTTATGGAGTTGATATGACTTTTATCTTTGGGTTTGGTCGCCACCATCTTCTGGTGGAAATATCTGGTTCTTCAGCTGCAAAATGCTCCACCATGTTCACCCGCCAGTCGCTAACTTTGTCTGTCTGCTGTTTTGTGGTCAGTCGGCAAGTAGCAAACAATGGGGTTTATCAAAGCTACTGTTGTGAACCAGAACATTAAATTTGCAGGCTGGAAAACCAAAACAATATCCTCAAAGATGCTAAATAGAACTGAGGAGACTCACTACGAGCAACACCTTTCATTTTACATGTAATCTTTTGATCCATTGGTAACGTAAAAATATTGATAAGAGCAGCTTTACCCGAAATACATTTAAAATTTGAAATGTTTTTCATTTATTTTATTTTGTCTAATCTACGCCCCTCCTCAGTGCAAATACTATTTTAAACCAAACGAATTGAAAGTTTATTTAGCACTGCTGAATGCATGTAATGATACATGTGTGCGAAATAATTAATATATGCTGTAAAAATGGTTCAGGATTACCCAAAGAACAGCAGTTGTGTTAAATTCATGTAATCACTGACACCTCCTGGGCAAATGTAGAGTAAATTGTAGAGTGACGTGTTAACTGTAGCCTCTTAGGCAAGCATTCTTGATGAAGTCCCTGAAGTATCAAAACGATTATGAGAGCCATGGGCTGCCACTGGAAACAAACTCACTGACACGCTGATAAAATCCCTGCCCCGTGTTTATATGCCATTTTGCAAAGAAATCAGAAAAGGTAATCATGTATGGAAGCCGAGGTTAAGAAGCAATGTAACAGTCTATTAAGTTTAATATAGATATGTGGAATAAGCATATGCAGGGAGACATTAGCATAAATCTTGGTTACACACGAATGGTGTAGTGCACTCTATTCTCTCCTTGCAGTCGGGTCTAATGACAAATACTGTGAATGAGCCATGCCAGCCTGCCGACTGCTCACTTGAGCTCTCAATTAGCCCCCTTGCCAGTATGTCTCCAGTCCATTTAGAGCTCTAGTTTTATTCCGATTTCCCAATATGACATGTAGCAAAAATGATGCAGACAACATTTGACATATTTCAAAACCTCTCCGCAGTGCTGTTCATTTTAAAACTGTAACGAGTTTTCGAGAACAACTCTATAAACATCAAGATATTTTGGGTGCAGCCCAGAGCTTTTCATGACTGTCAATTTACATTTTAAACTGTTGGCAGAGGCTGTTGTTCAGAGTAACTAATAATGACTCATCATGTTCAAGCTCAGTGTCTTGCTCAACGACGCTTCAACGGCACACGCAACTCCTCTCTCGTACCACCAGAAGTATGAATAAGAATACCAATGTGTTATTTGTCATGAACTTTAAACCGGATGTTGTTTCTGTTTTACCACATTAATGGGCTTTTCCTGTCTGGGATGCAGCTTGGTTGATTGGACTATGCACATCAGGGTAAGCAAAGTGTTTTTTGATAAATAAAAAAATATTAATACATTGAAAAATCATGTTTTTAGATACATACAAATGGTAAAGCTTGAACGTATTTTGACCACTAGAGGCGCTATAGAGGAATGTTTTGCTTATCGTGTCCCTGTTTTTGTTCATATCTCTCGTGCTCTACTAGCAGGCGCACAAGCACGTGGGCAACGCGATACTCATTCCCGCTGACTGCAGAGGGCGGTAATGAAAATGTGCAAGCTATATTACGCCTCCTGGTTTCACGCTATTCCACTGATTAACAGTTGTTGGCAGTAATGTGACAAGAGACATAGCAATGTGTCAGCAAATGCTGGGGATACACACAATGCTTTTAATGCCTTTAATGCTTGTCATCTCAGGCTACTCTGCTTAATAACATGGCTATGTGCTTGTAGAAGAGCAGTATCTCCGTTTCCTTGAATCAGTCATCATTCTTTTTTGTCAGTGTCAACACAGCAGACTGCAATAAACATAATTATAAAAGTGACATATCGCATGATAGAAAAACCATACCCAATTGAGTTGGTGCTCAGTGTAGCGCCTTCAGGGGCTAATTGGATTGGTGTTTAGCAAGACCTGCAGATGAGGCAAAGATTACCTTCATGCATAAAATTGTCTTTGTTTTTCTCTGTTGTCTTGTCTCTCCCTTTTACTCCTTGGTTGCTTTTCCCACTGCCTCCCCCATCTGCACAGGCCATCGAAGGAGTCATGTAAGCATACCTTTGTCCCTGCATGGGAGGAAGAAGAAATGATCTGGTATTAAATTTCAATAACACGTTTCTCAGGTCCTCCAGAGTACAAGCAATCAAGGGTTAAATTGGATCTGTAACGTATGCTCGGTGACCCACAAATCGCTTACCCATCAAACAGACTCATTACGAGCCGGCAAGCAGATGAGTGTTTGTGAGCCTTGCCTCTGAGTGGTGGGGATTGTGTGTATTACGGCTAACACGGCTGAGGTATTTAAATTTTGATTTTTTCGTAATGGGTTTTGACATGTTTCATTTCCTCTGGGGGAAGCGCTCGAGACCTCCGAAAGTAAATGTTGCTAAAAAGTCATCAAGGCAGAATATTAAAATGCCATCAAATAAGAATTTCACTAATGCGATGGGGCTTGGGCTTCAGGTACGCAGGGCCGGGGTCAGAAGGGCTTGGTTCTGGGAGAAACACTATTTGTTCCCCTTGGCTGCCTTCTTTCCGTCTTAAATAAATTATTAAACTACTTCATCCCCCTCCTCCTCCTCTCCCTCCTCCTTCTCTGCCCATGCACCTCTTATGCCTCTCACAGCTTAGCCCTTGCTTTTGAAATGAAAGGCCAGCAAGAGGAGGAACTGGTAGAGCACTAAAATAGCATACCTTTGGTTGAATTGAGATTAGCCGAATATATCTACATTTTCACAGGGCTCAACATTTGAAGCTGTCATCCTATATGTTTTTTTTTTTTTTTCGTGTAGTAATACTAACTCAGACTGATGGTATTCACTAACATGGTATTTGTATATTTTATAGATCTGGACATGCAGATCAGTAGACATGAGTTTCCATACTACAAGCTTTTTGTTTTGACTTTTACCGCCAAGGTGTATCGCTGATAGTTTTTGTATTCCATGGGAACTCCTTTTGAGGCCATTACCAAGCTGACAACCCACCAGCTGTCACTAATTGCCCACTAATGGGGTTTGGTGGTCTGATGGTTTGTCTGTGAGGGGCGTTCCAATTCTACACTGGAGGTCCTTCTGGCTTGCCAAATCAAAGGGGACACATTTAAAAAAGCATGTCATGTTATTCTGTTATATTACCTCTAACTGCACCTCTACAATAACGACTAATTTACAGGGCCATACATTTGGAGACAAAGATTTCTTGTGCATGTAATTAATCACAGATTATTTCATATTCACCTGACATTACCTTGTATTGTTTTTAAAAAAAAAAATGGCAGAGATTGCTTTGTTGGTGGCAACAGCCATTATCATGCATGATATTTTCTATTCCTTGTCACTGAAATCTTTGCAGGAGACAAGAGGGGCTCGTGTCTGCCCTCTGCGTCAGCCAGCCCGCTAATAGATGTGAGAAGGTCATCTGGCATTAGTGGCAGAAGTACGTTAGCATTTGTGCTGAGCGTCTCTTGCCAGACTGTGTGCATGTTTGAAGGCGCTTGGACAAGCAGGCCCTTTCATGGTGATGAATGGCTTTTTTCAAGCGTTCTGCTCCCTAGTTATGAGAAGGGTGACCTGGTCATTGGACGACTTTATGAAGCTATAAAAAATGTATGTCAGTCTGCAGTCTCTAATGCCATCCCTAAACGGGGGAAGGGGGGCAGGGGTAGCTGGAATGGTAAAAAGGCCATTTACCGTCACTCTAAATAGCTCACTGACTGCCCTTCTCCACTTATCTGACAATGTCCTTGTCGTCAAGACAATTTTTTATTCCCTTTTTTATTTTTCCCCGTTGAATCAAGGATAGACAAGCCAGTATTTCCACCCAATATTTTACAGTTCAATACAGTCTACTAACTAGTATTTAGTGTGTTGTTGTAGTGTGTTGCTCAAATTACAAGCTATTTGCTTTATTAAACTGTGTCATATTTATACGTTGAACATTGTGCCATAACAGTATTGTGTAATGCTTCATAATTGGTCCAAAATGTGTTTAATACTGCATAACCAGTAAGTCTTGCACGTCTAGGTGGAAAACAGTGTTGCAAGACTAGCGTACTGATCAGGGCTCTACATGATCAAGGATCTATGATTTTCCTCCTCATCCACATGTGACGTGGCTGGATGCCATTAATCACAAATGTCTCCTTTTTAATAAATATGCAAATTTATATTAGCCAAGTGGTGTTACCGGTTTTGTGTCATTACTAAATAATGAGCTTCTTTGTTGAATATCTAAGGTATTTAGATACAAACTAGCAAACAATGATGAGCAGCAAGCAAGTGTGTTTGACTCGGTTTTACCGTGGTATTGTACATTAAATGGCTATACTAGGGCATCTGAAGTCATGTGGAAGCCATGCACTGAGCGCATCATTTTTCATAGACACATTATAATAAAAAACACAATCTTATGTGTGAGCATTTAGGCTAACGTAAAAGAACATGTTAGAGGTAACTAGATACAGTAAAGATGATAAATGGAAATTATAATATGCCATGTTAAGGTCAGAAAAGATTGGTAACTGTGACCATAAATAGCCCTTGGTGCACAACATATATTTTCTATAGGATACATCCCATAAATAAACATCAAATAAACACATTTGAAGACATGCATTGTATACTTTTACCTGAGATAATAATCATCGTTCTTTTTACAACAAAGCGACTTCCACATTCTAACTTTACTTTGATATGAAGCGTAACATATAAACACAATGGCAACAGAAAGAAAAAGGACTAAACTGTAGCATCTTCATCCAACATTTTTTCTTCTGTAGG
The DNA here is from genome assembly GCA_036023855.1 of Gadopsis marmoratus. Taxonomy (NCBI): domain Eukaryota; kingdom Metazoa; phylum Chordata; class Actinopteri; order Centrarchiformes; family Percichthyidae; genus Gadopsis; species Gadopsis marmoratus. The sequence continues at coordinate 40,442 of JAVQJF010086029.1, forward strand.
TTGTGGCTATCAAACTTAGTCTAGTGTCCACAGAAAAGGGAGGTCATGGCTGAAGAAAAGGTGACAGGAAGCACAAGTAAACACTAGTGAGGCTACATATGCAGCTGATAAAAAGTGCAAGTGAAAAAGGCTGTTTTCTCATTATCGATTGCGTGTTTGCTGTTTGCTTCAGTTGTGCATCTGATGGCATTTCAGAACGTGTTCCACTATATTTACACATTGTTTTTATTTGACATGCTGTCACAGTTGATCTGGCCAACATTCTTGGATGCATGTCTAAAAAAAAACGGTTTCAACAAGTCACATTAGCTTGCACACTGTAAAAAAACAACAACACAAAGTTTGGTGTGTGGGTATGCGTAATCCATTAAAAGCAATGGAAATTGGATACTTAAAACTGGCATGTCATGGTTAGCTTCTCTTGTTGCTGATGTGTTTACATGTGTTTTATATTTAGAGCTAATGACCTACTATGTAATAATAACACGGTATATAAAAGCTTGTGAACAACTGAAATGAAATAAATCAATAAATTAATAAATTAGCAGTGTAGGCATTTTGGCTACTGTTGTTTTGTCAGCAAATGTGGGAAAATGAATCTATTGCAAGAAGTTGGATGTGAATTGACAACCGTTTGGGTATAGTGTAGCTACGTGGCTGGGATGACGATATTTTGCTCACAGTGTGTACCATCCACAGTTTGTTGTAACAATGAACAGCATTTCTTGTGCCTCTCATTGGTCTTAAAGAAATTGCAAGCTAGCACCATAGCCAATACAACTTAATTGGGCAATATAAAAATAGTAATTGCTAAACCTTTCTAACATATAGAAAAAAAATACTTTTTTTTTACAATTTACTCATAAACAAAAAAGGGATTTCAAAGAATTGCACCTGTTGAAGTATTAAGAAGTTGGCCCTCTGATATCTAAAAGATAACAGAATTCCCAGGAAGATTAGACGTAAAGGATTTTTTCCATTATCAGAGAAGAGAGGCAAAAGTGAGATGTGGGGGGCTGAACTGCCTGACTCTGTCTCTTGGTGAGCAATCAATCATGGGCCTCTCTGCAGTCTCTTTGATCCGAAAACAGCTGTAATCTGTGGTCATTGTTGCTAGAGTAGATTGTTTGCCAAACTATTACCATAACTGTCAGCCCAAATCAGAGAAATAATCTCATGGCCCTGGACAGATGTGGTTCCTCTGCATTATTGATATGGTCATCTGAGAGAGAGGGGGAATTATAAAACATAGTTCTATTTACAAAGGGAGATTGGCTTGGTCCTTGAGAGTGAGCGAGTGGGACAGGCACCTCTAGAAAGTGAGAAATAGCCAAGTTCAAGAGGGAGAAAAAACAAATTTCCTGGTTCTTTTAAGGGTCAACTCACCCCTTGGGTCTACTTCCTCTCTGAAAATGAGTCACCAGAATGCACAATGGACTGGTGCCTCCATATGCACCTGTATAAGGACATTAAAATATGTATTTTTTTTTTTTATTCTTCTTTTATAGGCTTGCATGACCCTTGTGACAAGGCAAAGCCTGTATTTACTCAATTATTCATAGTTTACCATAAATGTTTACCCACATTTGGTTTCTGTATACAGCCACTTTTGTCTTACTAAATGAAATTCAGGAGTGCGACAAAGCCTTTAGCGCAGCATTGAATGTTTCCATTAGAGCACATGGTTGTGCCTTGTGGAAAGGTTGTGAACCTAAGCAGCCAATGCATGTTTATTTAGTAGCCCTGCCAACTCTGCGAGGCTGGCTAACTTTCAGCCAGTAAATGTGGCAAACGAAAAAATCCCACACCTTGAAATTGCAATGCCTTAACAGTGTAAGTAGAAGGATGTGTGAGGTTGTTGGTGTCAGCAGTCTGACAACTAAGGTAGGTGGGCATCTACTGCAGAAAGAAAGAAAGAAAGAAAGACTAAGAGAAAGAAATGTTTTAACTTTAGATACATATGCTTTTGATATTGTAAATACTTTACATTGATTAGGTAGAGGTCAGGAACACTGTAGTCGTCTTTATTATTTTAGAAAGATAGGAAGACCAGAAGAGACAATGTAAGGTGAAACAATAATATGTTTGTACTGACTAGGGTAGTATCAGGATTATTACTACTGAAGCCCAAATTACAAAATCATCAGTGTACCATTTGCCAGACTTTCCTTTGTGGAAACATGTGGCCCTTGTTGGCAAAGGGCAAAATTTGGCAGCATCCTGTGAAACCGATTACAAGTACTGGCATATGGAAGAACAAATAGTTCCTCATTCAGTGCATCAGGTCTGTGCCATCTTCATGGACTAAAAAAGAGACGTGATGGATGTCTAGAAGTGATCACTGGGCTGGGGCCAGCTACTGCTGATGTGCAGCACAAGAGTACGGCATTACCCTTCTCTCTGTTGCAAATGTCCTCTTGACTAAATTGTTATCAGTTTACGTGTGTTTTCATACTTTGCCTTTGAGTATTCATGAAAAAACTTATCCATGAAAAAAAAAAAGCCCTTATCCATGAAGCTGCACCCAGTCCTGCCCCTCATTTTACGGTGCAATTATTATTGCAGTAATTCAATTATGTTACATTTTACAATTATTTTTTGTCTTCTGCTCCTTTCATTAACTCTGATAAGTTACTAAGCTGAAACAATGTTCATTCTAACTCTTGTGTTTCACAAGAAACATGTTGGTATGTCATGGCAGTGATGATGCTTTATTGTGAAACAACCACAGGAAACGCAAGATTAGCTAATGAAAAAGTTGATCTGAAGAGATTATTATATTTTAATAATAATAAATTATGTTTTGTCTTATGAAAACAATAATCTTGTTAGTTGATTAACAGCACTCCAATAAACACTTGGCTTTGGTTTGTGTGCAGGTGATGTAATGGAAATTAACATCTCCCCTGTTCTGTGGACATACAGAGAAACAAAGGTAGGTCACAGCGTTGATATTGGACTATTTTACAAAACCTGCGATTATGTTGAGTAACAACCATTTTCAAATTTAAAAGGCAAACTTCTATAATAAAAATAATAAATCAAACAATGTATTACTTATTTGTGCATGGCACCTACAGTGGTTAAAGTTAGGCTCCTAAAATGTTTCGATAAGTTTGAGAAAGTATGGTTGAGATTAGGCAATTTAATTGCTGAGGTTTGTGGTTATGATTAAGTATACTTTTCACCTTGGCACACTACTTCCTTCATTCTTCATTGGATATGTAAATCATGTAAGGCAGAATTTAATATGAACATATTTCAGGAATACTGGACTCGTTAAGAGTCCAAGGAAGTGTTTTCTGTGCAGGTTCTGACGTATAACACGACACCGCGCACACATACATGTAGTGCACATTGATAATGCAGTTAAGTAAATACTATGTGGTACAACAGGCTTTTTAGAAAGAAACTCAATCGTCAGTGCGCAGTAAAAGTGTCATTATCTGTACTGATGTTTAAATTTCTTCATGTTGTAACTACATTGGCAGCAGCCACTGACAGAGGCAGTGCGACCTCCTTCGATCCATTATTTACACCTGTTAGTTGACTCCCCCGTCATTTGTGAGTATACTCGGGCTTAAAGGTTAACAAAAGAGAAACAGGGCAAGCTCTGCTGCCGCTACAACAGATCAATGTCAAGTAAATAACCTTTTCTACCTTATTTCCTGACATGTATAGATCTGTCTCTCCTTTCCCCCGTCTGCCTTGTGCACTCTGTTCCTTCACATGCGCTCCCTTTCATATCTTTTCCACCCTGCCATATTTTAAGACTTTTAATATGCTGTTAACAGTGAAAAGCCGCATTTTATTTCAGCTTTGTGTTATCTTTCCCCAAACATTCCTGTCTTAATCGAGCACAGAACGAATTCAGCTTTCAGACAGCTTTTTTGTTTGACCTTAATTTGAGTTTTGTTTAAGAGGGCGACTTTCTTCGTTCTTGAATTTGAGAGGTTAATAAGTAACACATTAAGTCTGTCCAGAAATCCAAACATGTATTTATTTATTTTTAACACAAATCACAGCATTCATGTAAACCGATTATCAAACCAACCATTATCTATTAGTGTGTACTCACACATGTTTATGGGCTATTATAACAAAATAGCCAAACTAATATGAATTGTTTGGCCAATATGAATTGAATTATGCAGAATTGTGGTGCTTTTATATAAGTATAGATTTATTTTTGATGGTTGTTGGGACAAAACAAGCCATTTGAAGGTGTGACCTCGAGTGCTCGTCTTCAAATGTGATTTTCTTTTTTTTTTGATACTTTATTGACTAAATAATGAATCAGTCGGCCTAAAAAACAATAATAAAAATAATTACACTAGTTAAAGCCCTAATGCACAGTGGTTAAGATTCATGTGAATGTCTCCCTTTTGTGCCTGCAAAGCTTATGGGAGTGGGAGTCTTTGTAATGGAGCTCCAAGCGCTCCATTGCCACCATTATTGCCATTATTAGGATACCATTCTTATTTGGGCGAGCAGCAGCTGAGTCAGGGGTAGTGTGTGGTTTAGGGATTAGCAAGACTAAAAGTATAAAACCTTTCTAGCAGCCTGCGATGTTCATTACACCTTGCAACACAAAAGCGTTCGACTGAACAAACAACATACTGGCAATTTTGCTGTTTTTAGAGCTTTAACCATTGTAGGATTGTCCTGATGGCGGCAAACGAGAAAAGGCCACGGAGGCATTACAATGAAATAGGCTTGTCCTTTTGGGAGCATGCGTGTGCTCAGAAATGGTCTTATTTTCATCTTGGACTGTGCGAGAATCCTTCATTCACATGTTACAATTATACATTTCTGGCCTGATGGTTAATAGGAAAAGTCCAGAAGTTACTAAAAGAAAATGTCTAAACAGTCGAGGCAGATTCAAGACAAGTTTGTCACTTCAGTTTTCCAAGTACATGAAATATTTGGCTCGACAACCACTGGAAGTTTAATGGTTTGTTAAACAGTGTTCCGGCCTGTAATGGCTTATGCACTGGCGAAAAGGCAAAAATTATGGCAAAACTATGGGACAAATGTCACCTAAATGGGATTTATGGTTAAAAATGCACCAAATTACAACTTGTATGTTATGTTTCAATTCATTTAATTTGGAAAAATAATGTCTCATCAATATAATACAAACAGACATGACGTGTAGAAAAGTTTCTTACCATTTAGTGATACAATATAAAAGAGCTCTGGGACAGAGGAGTGAATTCTCTTAACAATACTGACTTGTTTTGGAGACAGACTTTTTTTTTTAAATGTATGAATGCAGTAGCTTGAACTTATCTCTACCGCTGGTTTGTGTGTTAATCCTCTGTTGCAGTACGTCCTCAGATGAACTTGTAAACACAGTTGTGTGCATCTGTGCCCCTTCGATTTATTTTTACAAGCAAAAACAGGGGGACAGAGAAAGCGGCAAGACAGAGGTTGAATAGCAGTATGCCAGTTCAAATAACCTTTTGGGAACTCAAACCTATGACCTCTTTGAATGATTTTGTAGTCCAAATGATAATTCTGGAATCACGCAGTCCAGTTGTAGCTTTGGAGACAATCATACTGTCCGTCCTATCCATTTCTTAAGAATGAGACTCAAGCAGTGATATCCAACTAGGATAAACAGAAAAGCGGTCCAGTAAAAAAGAGCCAACTGCTGGTTTTCGGACTTACTTCAGTAACTCGTACAACACTGACTGTTAATGGCACAATGTTTTAAGGTTTATGGAAACTTTGATCTGCTATCAAAACATGTTTGAATAGTGTTTCCATATATCTAGATGTGCTTTTTGTTATCTTGTGGTGTTATTTCATAGGCTAATTATTTTTTAAACTATTCTTCCTTGATGCCAATATGTTTTAAGAGCAATTAAAGAGAAAACACGCATGGGATTAAATGCTACAGTAACTTCCTTCCAAAGTTTTATTTCTACTACTAAATAGGTAAGGAAAAAAAGAACTTTCTTGGCACTTTCTTTTCTCCTGGGTTTGCTGAGAAACAAGTCTGCCTCTTTCTTGTGAGTGTGGGCAGAATGACCACTAAAGTAAAAATCAATAAGCACTTAATTTATATAGACTGTTATCTCTGAATCAGCAAATGTAGCAGTGCAAGCACTATATTTGCATGCAAACCACATAATTCTGGTGATCTGATCAAATATGATGCATCAGACTTGGTCAATTTATCACACATATAAATTCAACAACACATGACAAGCAAACGTCTGATTCAAACCTTTTTCGACTGATAACTGCCATGAATTGGAAAGTTAGACACAGCGTGGTTTGCATTGGAACTGTTCCGAGTAAAGGCTTCCATAGCTACCAGAGCTGTCTCACTATACAAAGACTTTGTCATCATAATTGTACTAGACCCGTGTTTTTGTATTAAACTATTATACATACATTAGCTCATTACACCCTTACAGCCTGTACACACCGGGAGTAGGAATCTTTTGCACGTCAGTATAAGGTTTTTTTTTATTTATTTGTAATTTCACACAGCGGCAAATAAAGGCATCAGGAACCAAACACGTTGTGAGGGACAGACGTCCCATCACAACTCCGGACGTGCTGATTGTTTGTGTTTGTCATCACCCTATATTAAATGAAAAAGGACACATTAATTATAAAGACAATGAACTCAAGGACAATGCGTGTCGCATGCAAGTATTTCGCATTTTTCGTGTTGTTTATTCGTTGCATGCGTGGTGTGTTAAGGACTTTAGAAGCAAATTACTAGAGGCCAAGTTTAAGAATGGACAAAGTTACAACTATTGTGTTCTGAAAAGTTTATGTGATTGACTATATGTTATTATATTATATATTAATTATATGTTGAGATTGATGTCTTTTGCAACACAGCTGCTTATTTATTCATTAGTCCTGCTCATCATCAAACAACACTATTTCTTATTTTATGTTGGTGTAACTTCCCTACACTTTTAAAATACAAAAAAGATACTTCCGATGATGGCCTTTATAACAAAGGCACAACAGATGTTCCAAAAAATGGGACCTTATTGTGTTTTAGTACGCCATTTTGCAGTGGCTTATAGACTTGGTGAAGTAGTGCTGTTCTTCACCAGCTTCGGCTGAAGAACCTTTCTGCTAAGTGAAACCAGGCCCTCGGGTTTAAAAAAAAAAACCATAGAAAAAGAAAAAGAAGTTCTCTGTGGTCCAAGGTCAGTGACCTGCTCTGTAGCTGTCTCTATTCCACCTCAGGGCACCTGCTAATGTCAGCCCTCTTTTAGATTCCCCAAATCGTGGCTTGCCACTGGTTATTTTCAGCCGCGATAAGTGATCCCAATGACCCCAGAGGTCTGACACACTGCTTTTTTTTTAGCTAGAAGTCAAATGCCATAGCATTGCCTCGGGATCAAAGCCTTCAAAGTCAAACTCTACTTAGGCATCCATTGAAATAAGAGCTCCAAGCCCATTTAAGTGTGCAGAGCCAGACTGAGCTCACGGCTTGACTTTCGCTCACACTGCAGCCAAGTGGTGGTCCAACATACACACTCACACAACAACACAAAGAACCATATTTATTATTTTTAATTTTTAACCGCTCAGCCTATTGCACTTAAGAACTATGTCAGACTGTAGCAGTAGACTGCCCCTGGTGTGAATGCTGTTCGCCGAGGGGTCAGTCAGTTTGATTCCCGATAGATGCTTTTAACCACGCTGACATAGTACAAAACCTGTTTTTTTTTAACAGTTTTGAAAATATGACAAGGTTGTTTATAAATTATTGAAGGGAGACGGGGGATAGATATTGTACTCTGTTCCTTCCATTCTCTCACCTAATCCTGGTCGTGTCCACTTCCTTTTCCTGTTCCCGACATTGCTGTACAACCCCTCCCCCACCTGACAGGATGCGAAGTCTGGCCTCTCAGCAGATAATGTGACGCACACGTGTGCTAGCGGAAGACGAGGCCATGAGCCACAAAGGTCCACTCTGGGTCCCGGATTATGATAACATCAGGAAGCGCAGAAAGGAAGAGGTGTCTGCAGGAAGTTGGCAGGCCTGTGAAGGCCTCAGAGAGAATCACACTTATCTTTCTGAGAAGCCTGGGTGTCACCCCGACTAACATGATGTCCATGAAGAATGGGTGACACAGGCTTTTTGTTGTCGTCATCACAGTACTGCATACAGTACGTGTTTGGTTTTTTTAACTTTGGACACTAGTGCTGCTGTCCAGCCCCTGGTTCTTGCAGTGTAAATGATTGCGTTGATGATTTGCGTGTTGAAGTAAAACATAACCATTCTTAATTAATCACTGACAGAAAATGGAAATGGAAATGCAAGTGAAGACAACATAAAATGAACCTTCTTAAGTGTAGTGTTACTGAAAAAAAAGCTGTCCTTTAAGGCCTATTCCCAGTGGAGACAACTCAAAATGAATGTTAAGGTTGGAAAGTCCAGATGGTCTTTAAGAGCGTATTCCCCCGCCATAAGCACTCTTGATTTATGAGATTCTCTAATGGTATCTCTGGTCTGATCTGGCTTTCTTTCACCCTGCCCTCCTCTGAAGCTTTAAACTCATCAGGTTCTCTCAGCCTTGTCATTAATCCTGAAGTACAAAGGAAGATATCGCGGTAGAAAATTAGGGATTTTTCTTCCTCCCCTCGTCTTCTGTACAGAAACTCCCGCTGTCTGATGAATGATAAACTGATGAGCAGACTTAATCCCGGAGAACTGCCCCCTGCTGCTTCACTTTACATTCCCTAAACAGATGTAGTCCATGGTGGAAATTTGCCATGAAATTGGGAGCTGGTAGGTGAAGAATTCCTCACATGGCAGTGCAGTGACTAAGCGTGTACAATTGACCCCCACGCCTGCTAGTGACATTCCTAGTTTTTGTTATAGAGTGAGAGTGGGTGGGCCATGAGAGCCCATATGTCAGCTTCACTGAATCCATATAAATGTTTTGCATATCATTTCAAAGTATATATATGACTATGATACTACCTATAGTACTCCTCACCACACTGTAGGGTGTGAGTGACTGGGACTGAAAGGTCAAACCCCTGAGGAGTTCAGCAGTCAGAAGTGACCCTTGTAGGGTAATGTGGTTACACAGCTTGCTGAGCCTCACATCCTGAACACAACAGCATTCATATGGTGTATACATTATACTGTACATATACACTCAGTTGGCAGTTAACTGTATTTGGTAGACCTAGCTAAAACTAATGCAGTCTAATACAACAGCCTTGAAATAAAACTTATCATAAAGTTATAATGTTTAGACCAACCATGTCAAATATAAATTACATTTCTTTACTAATAATTTGTAATGGCATATATGCTTTGAAGTACACATAATAATAGATAAGATATTTTTATTGACATAATGAGAAACCGTTAATTAAAATATCTGGCATTTCAGTAACATGTTCACTGACAACGTATTTCATTTGTTTTCCTACAATAGCAACTCTTGCAATCTAATAATCTAATAATAACTAATATATTAGGTACATCTGGTTAAAACCAGGTTAGGGGATTGTAATGTTCAGTTTTTGTTGAAACTGTTAAAGAGAACTTTATGGTGAATTTGAAGGCTGTAGTTTGTTGAATTGTATTGCATCATACTGAGATACACCACTTATATAAACTGTAAATAAATGAGATATATCATACATTACACACTGCAGCTTCCAAAATGATACAATATACACACACACATATATGTATAGTATGCTATATGTATATATATGATGTAGATATAGAGAGAGAGACAGTCTGATCCTGTGCCATTGATATTTAGGCGGGAAAAATAATCTGCTCACGCTTGTCTTCAGGCTTGTGTGTTCACAGTACAGAAGCCTTCTAAGGCATGGCATCAGTTAGTGTTTCAGTCTTCCTGTGGTCTCAGCACCAGCATGGAACTTTAGCCCCTGGCTGTACAGATGACAGTTTATTATGATCTCTCTGACAGGGTGTGCACCCTGGGGGACTAGGAGCTCATACTCTCATGAACACACACACACACACACACACACACACACACACACACACACACACACACACACACACACACACCGGCTGCCATTCAAGCATGCTTTTCTCTCTCACATTTCCTTGTTCACTCTTCATCTGATTCTTAAAAAAAAGAAAAGCCATGTCTCCCCCTTGATGCATAAAAATACCCCAAGACAGAAATAAGTACTGTGTGAGGTTACATTTTATTGTCTCTTTGTGGTAAAAGTGCATAAATGTGCCAGTATTTATCTCTGCAGCTGTTTTTTGTACTGTGCGATAAATAGATGTATTGTGTTTGTTTTATGTATTTAACTACGTGTTCGTCCACCAAGCTCTACACAACAATTCAATATAGACCCAAGAATGCCAAAGAGGTCGTAGGGTAAAAATTAACACATTTACTTGACCTAGAGGGGGCAATGGTGTTGAGGGCTAAGGAGAACATTACTACTATTGGACTGCTGCTTGAGCACTGCCTTTATCTCCCATGTTATCCAGTTTGCCTTTTACTGTAAGACACATTTTTAAAACCACTGAGACACTCCTGTGAGTAAAGACGTTCCTAAGCTGATAATTTGACTGAGGCATTTATATGCAGTCCCTTGTAGCAAAGCACACATTTATCCAGACCCCATACCTCAGACCCAAACATATAATAATTGTAGGTTATGGTCTATGTGATACTTCTTGCTTTATCTGCCTGAAAAGTGGTTTGTTAAAGTACTACCAAGGTGCTTTGTTTCCATTGAGTGCTCAGATAGTCACAGCCATAATATATCAGGCGATACAATAATTGCCTTTACCCATTTACCTGAAAGTTGCATAGTTAAATAAGTTAATCAGTGAAGTAAGTTAGAATTCCTGAAGTTGGCGCCGCCAGTGGTAAAAGAAAAATCTGGTTAAAAAAAACGATAGTATGGCAGACCGCAATGCCGCTCTGCCTGTTGTTGTTTGGCCAACAGTCCCAAAGCTAGGCTAAGGCTACACCAACATAGACTTGAAGCTACTGTAATATTTCCAACCTTATCTTTTCAACAGCAACACACCTGATGTTTATTTAACACAGTTTATGGCTTTTGTTTCTGAAACAACAGCCTTAAACTGTGTTAAGTCTTACTTTTTTATGTATAAAGAGGATCTGAAACTCCTCACTATCACATTTGTCTCTGTTTCCTGAGTTAGGACCAGTTTAATACTTCTATTCTGCGCGAGCTTGTAAATAGAAACATAGGAAGCATCATGTCTGTTCTGCAGCAGGCTAGCGAGACCAAAAACCTGCTGCAGTAGGATTCAGCATGACTGAGTTAGACCACCATTTACTAGTACTGTCGACATTAGGTTTAAAAGCTAATACTCAAGCCATAAAATTGTTATGTACCCCATGTTCATATTTCTAGCACACTGAGTATACCTGTATTACCCATAATATTTTTAAAGCACAATTTATTGCGTTTGATGGGGTTATTTTTAGTGGACTATATATATCTCTAGCACAATTTGCAGTGTCCTGCATGACTGAAGTTCACATCAGCCTTCACTGACCATGCTGTCACATTGTGTTACTCAAAAAAGGATTTTAAACTGCAGTGCATGTCAACAGGGGACATCTCTTTGTAGTGCTGGATTATTTTTCTTGTAGTAAACAATGGACAGGACATGTTGTCTTGCGTGTGTGATAGTACTGAGAAGTTAGCTTTCTTTTATCACTAAAATGGAAAACAATAAATCCAATAATATCTCCATATGCACTCACTGGCATCTGTTTACAGAAGAGGTGACCAGTTAGGTTTAAAAATGGTCGGTTGCAAAAATTGCTATAACAAAGTATAATAATTAAAGTCTAATAAGGTATAAAAATATGTTTATATGTTTATATATATTAATTTCCTATTTGCAGGTATAGGTCTAACAAAGTTTGCAGAAAATTTACAGAAAACTAAATGCAGTTTTAGCTTATTTTAAAAAAGCTACTTAAATGTAGCTGTAATTTGATGTTATTCTAATGGATTCATTGGCCACTAAATGCTGATTTGCAGGTCTGTATCACATCATTTAGTTATTGGGACTTAAAACAACTTCCAAACTGATCTCAAAACTGTCAACAACTGGAGCAGAGGTGTGTCAGAAAGGGTAGGTGGCACCTTTCCTCACCAGAAAGTACATTAGCCTAATATGTCAAAGACCTGACATGTTGATTTGAATCTAGATTTTTAAGTTTCACATGTGTCTGAGCTCAAAGATTTAACAAAGAACGCCTGAAGAGCTAAGTATAAAACAGCTCCTGTACACTTAAGATCTACAGTAGTGTGTGCAGTGCTTTATTTTTATTGTATACCCATGTAAAAGGGTCCACGTCGAAAAATGTTTCACTGCTACACTGCAGCTATTCGTTCCACCGCACAGGTGTACTGTACAAGACAAAGAACCCATGATGGTGCTAAATTGCACTTTTATTTAGCGTGTAGATTCTAGCTCTCTGTCACCTTTTGCTCCCCTCTCTCTCTAACATCCTTTGGGGTTTTGTTCACCTCTCACACTTTGCTGTCATTGTCTTGATGTTTTTGTCAGCTTGAGCCTGGAGGGCATCCGAGCAGCAGGTTTGACCTGAGCCGCTCAGTTCTGCGCTTTCATTACGACAGTATCCGACTTACTATTTTAGGCTGGGCGACACAGAGAATCGTATGGAGGCAGAAATGGCTGTAAAAGTCATGACTGGTAACCTTGTCCGCCCGTGGTCATGGGTCATTTGGCAAGTGCATGTTGGAATTCGCCTCACTAGGAAACCCCTTTCCAAGACGAGTAGAGTGAATGAGAGGAGCCGGGCGGGGAGAGACACACAGAGGTGAAAGACAGAGACAAAGCAGTCTGTGAACACAGTGTTACAAAGGAAAGTGTCTGGAGGGCTTGTATGTTTTTAAGATTTTAATGTTGCAGTGGTGTATCTCCATGTTGAAGGAACTACATCAGTCACAACATCTGTAAATAATTCAAAAACTTTTTTTTTTCCAAAGTGTATCATATGATTGGTTTGTATTGAGAACTTATAGCTGTAACTGTCAATAAATGGATTAGTCGATTGACAGAAAAGGTATCTATTCTCTCCATCTATTTTGAACAGTTTCCAGCTCCTCAAATATGAGGCTTCTATTTGCCTTGTGTAATGGTAAACTGAAGATCTGAAGGTTTTGGACTGTTGGTGAGATAAAGACAAGCAATCTGAAGACGTCTCTTTGGGCTTAGGAAACATTTTCCACCATTGTGTGTCATTTTATAGCCAAAACAAGTAGTCCATGAATTGAAAAAGAATTTGCAGATTAGTAGATAATCAAAATTGCAGCTCTTTACTGTATCATTATTTTGCATTTACTGATGTTCACATGCTGTTCCACTTAATGTTGAACTGGCCTGTTTTTAATGATTCTAGACTATCGGAATCCACACTAAGAAAGCAGGTTAATTCAGTACAGTATGAGCGTTTGATGTATCAACAATTCTGCTCGGTTACATCTTGTATCACCAGTGTTGCATCATTACCATGACCTACTACTCTCCGATACTTCACATATCCTATATTACAGCTATAATTCACAATACATATATAACAGACAAGTTACTGTAAAGTTATGCAACATCTTCAGCTCAAGCTGTTGCTTGACGAAAGACAATGGCTTTTTGTATTTACTCTCATTTCCTTCCCTAATTGAGTCACAGGCTAAAGTGAAGCAATACAAAGGCTTTTTTGTTAGTTACAAGAAACACCTATCCAAACACATTGTGCAAGGGCATGCTGGAACAATTAATGACCCTCTGAGGCCAGCCAGTTGTAAGCTTGTTCAAGTGTAGTTGATTTCAGCCGGTAGGTCAACCCAGCCTGGAATGCCTAATAAATATTGAAATAATCAGGACTATAATTAGTGAGGTACTTTTGTTATTTTAGATCTCAGGACACATGCAGAAAATTCATCACGTTCATGTCTGGAAATGCTTCAGTGTGGCACCGTGTGTATGCGTATATTATTAGTTAATCTGTGAGAAATCTCAGTTTCAACAAATACATACGCCAGTTACCCTTCATGGCCTAAAATAAGCACCAAATATTAGACGCCTACATTACGTTACATTAACCTTGTCACCACAAATATAATGTTCCCAATTCCCTAGTGTCAACAATTAATGTAAGTGAAGGAAGAATCCCGCTCAGTTATACAGTCCCATATGAGCATACTTAAAGACTTCTCCTCTGACATGCTCTTGAGATATGGCGCTCCCCTTGGCAGGTAGCTTGATTAACGGCTGCAGTCCTGAATGTGTTATGAAATGATACAGCTTTCCCTTCTACAGAGATGATCTGTTGGTTCTGTAGGTGTTAGTTATTTCCCTATGTTTTCTACAGCTTCCACCCATTAACACGTAACACTTAGGAGATCGCTGGGTAAATGATCGACTCACATGACAGTTATGGGTCTCTGGCTGCAGATGACGGGCTGCTTTAAAGGCGCAGTAAATTATTTTGAAAGTAAAAGCAAAGCTGGGCGGGTGCAGAGAGTAAGCATGCCATTAACATTCTCTCTATTAGGATATACACACTACACATTTAATTTAGCTGACGTTTGTGTGGGCTTCTACAATTAAGGAAATATGAGGCTTTTCACCACATATTGCAAACCCATGCTTGTACACTGCAGGGCTTGAAAACACGGTTTAAAATGGTTAATTGGAGCAGTAAGGGTTTTATTGAGGAGCTGTCTTTTGTTGCATGCTTTCCCAACCCTTTGACCCACAGGCATACACCTGGTATTGGGTCAGGTTACAGCCAGGCTCCAAGGCTTTCAGGTCAAGACCTGGTGCTTCACAGATCTCTAATCCCTTGCATGGCAACATATTTGACTGAAGGGCTGGATCTACACACTCCCAGACTTCATACTTGGAAAATGTACAGCACTATCTATTTTGCTCGCATGCCCCTGTTTCTGTCTTTTCTCCCGCTCTTTCCACAAAGTGATGATTTAACACTTAAAGGATGTTGAAGGGGTTTTGTGGAGCATTAACCTGCTGTGATTTATGAGCGTACTGAATTATGAGGAGTACATTTTGTCTTTACAGGAGTTTGTGTGTGTGTGTGTGTGTGTGTGGGAAGGCGAGGAAGAAAGTGAGTTGCTCTGTGTAGCTTTTTTTTTCCCATTTAGGAACCCCAATAGAGATATAAATCTTAATTCTTCAACATCAAGGTTTAACACTCAAGACTTAGAAATTGGCTTAAGAGACAATACTATGACATTCTGACTGTGATATTGCAAGCTGCGTTTTTGGAGCAATTTTCTTGTCTGATTTTTATTCTCTGAAGTGCTGGAATATGGTGCAATATGTTTGGGCTGCCAGAAGAGGTAAATGAAAGGCTACTGAGCTGGAGCATTGTGTAAAAATGCACTCCTACCAAGTCATTACTTTGACCTGAGGCTGCGTGCTAATTACACTCCAGATTATTCTCCCAGGCAATGCAGTGATAAGCACACCAGGGGGAGCAGTGATACTGTTATTTTGATCCTGAATCAGAGGAAGGGGGAGCTTGGAGTTCCCATCTTAGATGCTTTAACAAGCAACAGAATAGATATTTCTTGCATGATTACATAAATAAGCACATTTCTACTGGAGCCTCTGCTTCACAGTCTGCCCAATTGCCCTGACTCAAGTGGCCCCCACTGCTCCGGTTTCAGAGGATTTCAGAGCATAATCCTGCCTGACTCCTGAACAACATGCTCGTTCACACACTCTCCCTGCTTGTACTGTTATGATATTGTGCTCTGTGTCTATGGCTACAATCAAACCTAATGGAAACAGAGTAAATCTTTTTCTGTCCTTCAATTAATCTTTGTTAATTCCGCTCCCATGTACGTAATAATTATTAAGCTACTACGGATGATAGGCTCTCTCCAACAGATTTAGTGTCGACCAGCAACAGCAGTGGTCGTTTTAGTATTTTTTTACTCCACTTTGCAGCAGTCTTTGCGCTGGTGTATATACCCTTGTAGTTTATTGCAGTCACATTACTCAGCACTTCATGCTGCGTGTCAAAAAAACAGAAAGGAAGCGAGCTATGAGCTAAACTACTGTATGTCCACCTCCCTGCATCAGCAATCTGTAGCATTTTCAATAACACATGTCAATGTGCTGAGCTGATATGCATTTGTGTGTGACAAAAACACCACACCACAATGACAACAACAATAACAAGACAAACCGCAACATCAACAGCAAAACATTTATTCCCACACTGGCAATACATCATGACAAGCATTTATGACAACATCTTATTATACATAACTTACTGTACATATACCATACTCTACAGTACACTAATATCTGTTGACTTGGTCTGTATTTAAACAAGCAGAGCTCAGCGTGTGCAAGAAATATAAAAGTAATTAATCATTGAATGTGTTCTTTTTGGCACAGCTTCTTTACTTGATGCCTGGTGTTTTGGCAAAAATAAGTGGCATATAATCTCAAGTAATTTTATGTTGCTCTGTATTTAATGTAACGTTATATGTTACAATAACACTCAAAATAATAGAATGTGTTTCATTTCTTTCACTTTCTTGTCAAAAACACATATTTTAAGTGCTAATATGCACTTAGTAGGCAGGTGCACAGGAAAAATGAAATTATGCAAAAGAAACATTGAATTTCTGCACAGTGTCAGCACTAACTTTATTGAAAATGCAAATTTTGGCCCTTCATCCGACATCAAACTCACAATATGAAACAACACCATCCTTATATTGGAGTACAATTATAAACATCTGAGCCAGTTACAAATAAGACAAAAGACAAATTGGTAAAATCACTTATTTTGCATTTTTGTATTGTAGTCTTGATCTTAAGATACAATGTTTATCTCCTTTTAGGGATTATTTTATCAAATTGCAAATTTGCAAAAATACACATTTAAAAATAACAGCGATCACAAACCTTAAACCTGTTTGTGTGTGCTTGTGCAGCTGTGTGTGTTCGGGGTTGGGGGGGTGGTTCTCTCTCCTCATTTTTCAGGATCAGGTAAATGGTTCTATTACCACACTTCTTTAAGTTGGTTATTGCTCCATATAACTGACATACGGCGCAGCCTCCATTTTTGTCCCAGACAGTTATGGGGCTGTGGTGATCATGTGAGGAATTTCTCTGGTGCCCTTGGTTTTATAGGATGTGTGTCTTACATCTCTGATAAATATACCCATTTGAACAAAGTAGCTGAGAATGCTAGCAGCCTATGCTCTTTTTGTCCCGCTCCTTTTAGTGAGCAATATAACAACCACTTAGAGATCTCAACGCAAGTGTTTTAGGACATGACAACCAATTCTGCCTCTGACAGATACTTTATCTGATTCAGTTATCAGGGAAAAGATAGTATTTGCAACATCAGTTTTAAGGCAGAAATGCTGAAAGGCTGTTACAAGCCAGAGACTCTCCTGTCCCTTTTTAATAGTGATTGCTGAACTCTGGACTCTTCAGATTCCCACTTCCTCACCCCTGACTTCCTGTCCTCCTCTGCTGCATTTCTCATTGCAATTCCTCTTGGCCTTTCTCTTCCTGCGGGAATTACCCTAAGTTGTGCTGCAGCGAAACAACTGTTTATTAAGTTAACGCTCTGTTAATTTTCCACTTTGTTGTGCTTCTCTCAACCTCAGACGCTCTGACTTACCACGTCAGTTTCCTTCCCCCACTAGACTCAATGACATGAAATACGTTATGGGTATTAAGAGGGTTTACAGTTGAAAGCCGTCTGCCATAGTGCTGCATATGTTAATGTGATTATGAATACATACTCCTAGAATAACCTTGTAACTGACCTGGTGGTTTCTGAAATGTAAATTAAGCTTATGCCTTGAACTTCGCTTCCTCTCGTCTGCGTATGTGTTGTTTTTTTTTTGGTTTCATTTCACTGGACATGTTTTTGGAAGGTAGGAAAGTGGTGACTGCATGCAACCATACTGAGTTGATGGCAGCATGGTGCTGATTTTTAGCATTTTTCTCAAGTAGAAGCAGCACATTTTATAGAAAATATGTAAAACTAGTTTTAACATACTGGATACAGTCCAAGATCAATCAAACAACATAGATCACTGTCTCCTGATACCATCCTGCAGTGTCTGCAGAGTGTGTGGTCCTAACGTTGTGTCAGTACTACAACTGTATGTGAGATTTTGATATAGCACAGCACGAATTCTACTATGACAAATTCCGGAATACACACTTTGACACGTTAACTGATTTTAATTCAGAGTTAAACAGCCATGTTCAAAAGATATTCACATAAATGTATTTTGTTCTTAACATAATAAACTAAAAAATATGTAGAGACAAAAATGTGCGATATGCATTTGAAATCGCTCAATTTAGTGCAAAACCAAGAGAAATGCAGTGATTAAGTGAAAAGAGTAGTATAAACCAAAATTTTACTTGAAATTCTTTGCAGAATTAATTTGTGTTTAGGTTAATTTCTTTCTTTTTATGTGTATTGTTACCACACATGCGGGGTCCACACATACAAACATACAAAATAGGGGGGAAAAAACAACCAAAAAACCCCTCTGCTTTAAAAAAGCCTGTGAACATTTCTAAGGATGGAGGTGGGGCACAGAGCCATTTACACTTCTAATTTAAGGCTTCTTTATTCCCAAATGTTAAATACTAATGATTGGCCCCCATTTTGAGCTCAACCCCCACTGGAGGCCTGTTCAGGATCTCCACTGAGGCATTTGTGTGTGTCTACCCTGCTCCTTTCTTCTACTTTTAGCCACACAGGCTCAACTTCACAGGACAGTCGACAGCCCGTGGACAGCAGATGAAAAACTAAGGCAGCATATCCTGCGCCTGTTAAATCCTCAACTAATTAGCAAAAATGGTGTCCTTTCTTTTCTTTTTAAGCATTTAGTCTCAGGGGGTGGCAGGGAGAGAATAAGACAGAGAGGAGGAGACGGAGAAAGGGGGGAGATAGTGAGTGAGGTAGAAAGGAGAGATGGGGTAATGCTGAGAGAGGGACTGGAGCGAGGGAGTGACTGAGAGGGAGGAGAGGCATCTGAGCGCTCAGCTGGGCTGTTTTGAAAACACACTGTTGAAAGCCCTCAGTTAATTCATGGCTTTTGTTTTTAGACCTTTTGTGTTTGCCAGTTTGACCATATAACATCATACATCTGGTCTATAGATTTTTTGGGGGCTTTCTCGCTCAGGGACCCATAGAGTCCCCCGGGCTCAAATTTGAGTGGTCGTGTAACATAAAAGCACCTCAAGTGTGGGCTGAGGGAGAGACGCAGAGAGCCAGAAATGGGGATAGATGGCTGGGATGCATTTGGAACATGAAGTGATACTTTTTTTATTATTATTATTACTCTTTCCTGCACTAGCTTGTGTCGTCTCCCCATGTGAGATACTGCCTATGGCGGTTAAGAAAAGCAAATCACCATTTATATCTATATTTCAAGTAAGAGTAGCATTTTAAGATTTAACTTTGTCATGTACACCAATAGTTCTAAAAAATAATTAAAATGTCTATATTCATTAAAAGGTGCCATATGAATCTTAACAGGTTCTATGTCACTGTCATTTAAATGACTACAACTATAGTACCTATATAGCCAGTCCATATAAATATACTGTATTTCTTCAGTTTATCTTCATTGATGCACTATTTCAGACTGTTCTTGCATAATGAATTAGTTGTTTGTCCTAACATGACATTTTCATTTAACACTGCTAATTTTATACACAAAATAGACCATTGCACTTACCTCAATGTGACTACTTTGCTAAAATGATAATTGCAATCATTTTAATCATTTCCATACAGAATTTTAACATAGTGAAATAGTATACATTGGTACAATTACAACAAGCAAGCAAGTGGTAAACAAGTGGTAAAGAAAATCTGTTGATTCTATCTATCGTTCAGTGAGTCTTAAATTATTCCCATGAATATCTCAGAAACCCTACTGCTTCCTTACTATCTCGCCTTTTTAAGGGCTAACATTTGCCAAGTGGATATTTTGGGAGTGATTTCTCATTTGCCCTTTCACTTGAAAGAAGCTCATGCACAAATTCCACAACATCTGGCCACTTGGCACCAAGTCTTTCAGTTCGTCCAGAGACCACTGCTTTTGGCTGTCAAGAATGTTAATGTAATTGATGCAGTTCTATGGCCTCTTTGAGGGTTGAGCTCAAATGTTTCTATTTCAAAGCCAAAAATATACCTTTTCCCCACTGTATCATATTAAAAACACAAGGAACATCTTCAGTTTATTGATGATGAATCCACATTTTAACAAGAAACTTTGTAAAGTTAAACACAAAAGTACAGTCATGCACACCAGTATGTCCCATATATTCATATAAACAAGAATATATAACAAAATGAACCATAAAATTCCCATGTTTCAAGTAAGCATCAACTTATGGTGACAAGTTTAAGTTGCTCTTCTCTAACCATAATTTAGGCTTTAAAATTCTTGCCATGCGTGGACTATTTCTTGCCCGGGTGCAGTGACTCCCTCAAGTATTGTCATTGCAGTGAGGTTGCCAGGCAACTTTCTATGACTCCAGGAAGTCACTGTGCCCGGCCAAGAAATAGTCCAGCACATAACCAACCATGAAACCACAACTATATTCTGTGTTAATTAGTGTGCTTAAGAGGTTCTAGAAGATGGATTTTGTTACCGTTTGACAGAGCCAGGCTAGCTTTCCCCCCGTTTCCAGTCTTTGTGCTAAGCTAACTGTCTGCTGGCTGTAATTTCATATTTAACTGACTGATATGAGTGGTGACGATGTGTGGTACTGATCTTGTCTACTGACTCTTGACAAGAAATATTTCTTTAATGAACAATCCAACGTTCTCTAGCTGGAGAAGCTAATTTTAGCTCCACAGACTGACAGAACAAGCTGCTTCACAGCTCCATAATCTGGGTGTCCTGATTCCAAACATTGAAGTTGAGAAGCTATTCTCAAATAAATAAACTGCCTGCTACTCACTGACCTGAAAATTACATGACATGATCAGTTAGATTGTATCCAAAGACTCACCATTCTGTTGCAAAAAGCCACTAGCTTTTGTTCCTTTCTGCTGTTGTTTTATTCTTTTAAAATCAGATTTATTGTTAATGTATATGGACTGAAAATAAGAAGCTTGCATTAGCACTTATATATTATATATATATATATATAACATGCCAAAATTCCAACTTCTGATTTAGCAATGTAGATTAATGCGATTAATGAGCTAATTGATGTACTGAAATTCTTTGGTGCAGTGATATCATGCAAGAACAAAGTTAGGAGTGGCACAATTAGAGGAGGTTGTCTATGGACCCTCCCTAAAAATTGTTAGCAGGAAAATAATACATCCATGAATTTGAAAACGTATCACACACAAATGATCACAGTGGTAATGGTTTTCTTCTTCTTCATGATTGCAGTGTAATCAATAGAATTTCACAGTTCACTTTACATAATCTACCAGGAATCTGCACTATTATAGTATGTATTTTATCAGCCAATGGAGTATGTTGCCAGAGCCCTCTGCTTTGGTACCACTGCTGTGCCAATCACTGATGTTTTCAGGCATTAACATTAACATTGTTTTACATCTTATGGGATGGAGGGTACTAATGGAAATAAGTCCCATCTTTACAACTTGTGAGCGTTCAAGTAATTTTACAACTCAGCGCAGTTGTACATGGTCAGTATATCCATCAGCGTTTCATTTCATTGAACAGCAGACTTTGCCTGATGTGAGGCGTCCATGTTTGTTTGCATTTTCAGGCACTTCCTTGTTATTTAGTGCCAAGTCTAATATATCAGAGCTAACTGAAAAATCTGAGTTCCACAGTCATAATTATGACTTGGATGTTGACATGAATGGTATTTACAAATAGGAAACTGGTAATTACATCAATCTCCCACATGACATGAACGTGGCGTTTGAACAAAGCTACAAAAGTTTGAGGAGGCAAGACAGTATTGAACTTTAAGAACTTGCTCTGATGATTTCAAGGGTTTCTATATACATTATGTAACAGTACTTTTCAATATGTTGTAGTGCCATACAGCTGACGTTTTATATATTTGTATATATACAGTATATGTGTGTGCAAAAGTTTTAGGCAGGTGTGAAAACATTTTTTAAACTAAGAATGCTTTCAAAAATTAAATTTTTAAAAGTTTGGCAATTAACAAAATGATAAGTGAGCGAACAAAAGAAAAATCTAAATGAAATCAATATTTGGTGTTACTACCTTCTGCCTTTAAACCAGCATCACTTCTTATAGATACACTTGCACAGAAACAGGCAATGTTGAGGATCGTAGACGCAGTGGTCGGCCAAGGAAACTTAGTGCAGCAGATGAAAAACATATCAAGCTTATTTCCCTTTGAAATCGGAAGATGTCCAGCAGTGCCATCAGCTCAGAACTGGCAGAAACTAGTGGGACTCGGGTACACCCAGCTACTGTCCGGAGAAGTCTGGCCAGCAGTGGTCTTCATGGAAGAGTTGCAGCCAAAAAGCCAAACCTCCGACATGAAAACAAGGCCAAGCGTCTCAGCTATGCACGAAAACTATCTTCAGCGTAAAGAAGAACAAGAAGTCCTGGAAGTGATGGTATGACCCCCACAGAGCCCTGATCTCAACATTATCGAGTCTGTCTGGGATCAAATGAAGAGACAGAAGGATTTGAGGAAGCCTACATCCACAGAAGATCTGTGGTTAGTTCTCCAAGATGTTTGGAACAACCTACCAGCCGAGTTCCTTCAGAAACTGTGTGCAAGTGTAGCTAGAAGACTTGATGTTGTTTTGAAGGCAAAATGTGGTCACACCAAATGTTGATTAGATTTAGATTTCTCTTCTGTTCATTCACTGCATTTTGTTAATTGATGAAACTAAACTATTAACACTTCCATTTTTGAAAGCATTCTTAGTTTACAGCATTTTTTCACACATGCCTAAAACCTTTGCACAGTACTGTGTATATACACTTGCCTTGACTTGGTGTTATTGCAACTATTGTAACATATTGTTGTTGTGCCCTTATGCTTTGCACTTAACCAGAAACCACTCAAAAGTGAGATCCTAATAATCAACTTTAGCAAACTGACTCATATTGTGTTAGTGTTTGTGTCTGTGTGTGTGTGTGTGTGTGTGTGTGTGTGTATGCATGCGCATGTACCATTGTGTGAACGTATGTAGACGTTTTTCTTTTGAAAGATCATTACAAGCAAAGAACATTACACACTGTCAAAGTCACTGTTGCTCTGCTCACTAGATCTAAATTAGAGGTGGAGCAATAGTTATAGTTAATTAGATTCTTGAGAATAGAATTCTTTAAATAATCTTTTCACATGGATGTATTTTCTTATACATAATATTGGTTAGTAAGAGCTCATACAGTAGTAAGCTGGAATTTCCCATGGTATGGTTTAGTCTTCATATTGCCCGGAGAAGAGGATATAAGGATCAAGGGACTACACCCAATAAATCAATATGAGATATAATAATAAGAGAACAAAAACGCATTTGAAAAATGGTGTCTGCATTTGCATGGCAGTACATGTGCTGTGTTGACATGCACACATAAGCCATACAAGCACATGTGCATATGTGAGGATGTAGCCTACACACATTTGAAGATACAAAAATATCACTACCCCCACCCCAACAATGAGAGGCAAGGAAAGACGAAACCCCATGCACTTGGGTTATAAATTAGGAGCTGTCAGTATTACAATGTATATTAATAGTCACACCTCTTTTTAATGAGTTTGGCATTGGCAGCTGAGAGGAAATACAAGTCATCATAGCACAGCTCATGCACACCCCGATGAAAGAACCTATAATAAATCTTGTGAGAGCAGGGCTCACCATAAATATGTATCGCATAAGGCATCTGTTTTACATTCTGCATATAAATCAGCCAGAGTGCTGAATAGCAATGAATCAGATGCTCGACGCTTGATTTGATAACAAATCGACTCTGAACTTGGGAGGGGAGAATTTAAAGCCTTCAACAAACGTGGGGTGTGGTGGGGTCAGTTAAGACCTGTGAGACTCTGACATGCTTCTCTTCTAGCAGATAATGCTGCATGTTTTTCCCTGTGTCAGATGAGGGACTAATCTTCTTTGAGTTATCTTTCTGAAGACTGCCTACTCGTTCACATGTCACAGATGGTGACATTACCTGCACTGGAACTGTTCAGAGAAGTGCAGGGAAGGAGACATAGTCATAGTTTCTATTGATTCTGTTGTCATAATGATGTAATGTTGATATGGCATATATAATGAAAGGGCTCTGACATATATGTGATGGTATGGACTATGTATTCATGATAGCTGCAGATTTTAATCTGATTATTTTCATCAATAAATTGAATTTTATTGTAAAATCAAACAAAGAATTTTAGCCTCTCAAATTCTGCCACTTGCACTGATGTTAAATTTAAATTCATTCTAGACTGAAGCTTTACGTACACATACAGTGAATGCCTGCAGATAATGTTACAGGTGCAGTAGCCTCAGAGAGGATGTTACAACCTTTACTGCATTCTAAACATGACAAGATCGATGAAATGCTCCTGTCTATTTTGGTTTCTGCGGTTGTATCATTTTGACTCCAGTGTTGTCATCTTTACTGGGACAAGGTCACTGAATGATCACGAAAACATAAAAGGAAAGCAAAGAAAAGCAAACTTTGTGTGACATGGTCAATTAATAAACACGTCTGTGTAGAAAATCGGCATATGTTTCAATTTACTGCAAACTAGAGCCTGAACGATAACTGAATTTCTAAGCTGACATCAGTATCAGTTCTTGAGATATTTGACAAGGATATATCCGCCAATACAATTTTGAAAATCTAAACACATATCAAATTTTTTATTAAAAAGTTGCAACCATTGTATGAACTGTGCGGGACATTTTACTGTAGAAAAATAAATCTTGACAGTGCTCTCTTACTAATTAATTGATAGACACACCTTTTATAAATTATCTTTAGAGTTTAAAAACCTATCTTAAGAACCTATCAGTTCTGTACTGCAATTTCTTGTTACTTATCAACCAATTTATACACTGATACGATATATCTGCAATACGTTAATATTGGCTGATATATCAGTACAGCTAATTTATCAGTCTAGTTTCCTCTTAAATCATGCTAGAATGTACAGAATACATTAAGTGCACACACATACAGTGTATGGGAGGGAAATATTTCACTTGACCTTTTGTCTGACAAAATATTTAAACAATTTTGGGGTGGATTCAGACAGTCAAGGGGCATAGAGTTCATCGGGGTGGGAGAGGCTGTAAAACATACTTAACAATGATGCTGGCTGATTCACAAAAGGAAGATATAACCATCAACACAACAGCCAAACGGGAGCTCTTTCCACAAACATACAAATTATCTTGTGATAGCAGCTGGGGTCTAACATCTGCCTGGGAAATCAAATACCCAGGGAGCAGATGTTCATACAACCAATGGTGTTATTTTGTGTACTTCAAATTGCCCTTGGCTGTAGGGGCAGTATTTAAAAATAAGGTGTGTCAGTTGTCTAACCTGACCTGGACTAAACTGTGCTGGACACTACCTCAGTTTAAAAAAAGGAGGAAGATATATTTATCACAATGAAACTGATAGTGGTGATTGTTGAAGAGCTGTTATTGTGGAAAATGCAATTGTAAGACACCATGGTTCAGATTAGATGTTACCCTTAAATACAAAGTATGAACAGCTGATATATCAACTCATCAAGTCTATCCTCCCAGAGGCCCGTGAATGTGGTATCTCCAAAGACGTGCCAGAAGGAACGTTAAAGGCAAAAGAATCACAAGCCAATGCAAGCTATCTGGAGAGCTTGCTCCTCAGCAGGTTCTTATCCCCTGTTGTTCAGAACAAGCAGATGGTTTTCAGTGAAATTCAACTATCTTCCCTTGCTCCAGGGGTTTGAAAACGATCGGGAGTCAATGTCTCTTGATATAAAATAAGACAACCTACAATCTGATTTGCTGGCACAGACACTTGCAAGCTGCAGACCCATTTAAGTTTTGCACTTTCAATTTTCTTATGTGATTTACAGTATAAACTCTTATGACAAATAGATGTAGTAGTACAGACACTGTAAGCAGTGAGCATTAAATAAAATGTTATCACAATAATATGGGATGAAAGTGTAGTTAACCTTAAAGAGCTACACTTCATTCAGATCTAACCATTGAAGGTGCAGGAATAGTCAATGGTGGACTAAACATCCGAAGGGCTTTTTACTTATGCTTCCTAACATCACCAAGTCATTTAAGTTGATTCAGCACTAGAAAATATCCTTCATTCAAAAACGGGTCAGGAGCAAACATTAGATGTATGATTTCTGTTGAATAAAGAGATAGCCGTGACAAACAAGGAAGATTGAGGGAGATGCTCGCTCTGAAAATATTTCCTGCAGCTTGATTCACACCTGCACACCCTCTGTGGCAGCATGTTCTGCAAGGGTCGTCTGTTGCACGGCGGGAGTATTTGGGGATGATTAATTGCTCTGTCTTGTCAATGGTGTGCTCAAAACAGCGGGATCCTCTGCATATGTAAATACAAGCAGTCTCAGCACAGCAATCTAGAGCAGGATTAACACAGGTATGCTTCAAAATTCAGACCTGTTCACCAATCTTTTCTATTATCTCTGACATCCAACCCATGTTGGAGAGACAAAACATCCCTTTCCTTTCTCCTGATCCAAATACATACATCTTGTCATAACACACTTCTCGCAAACACAAACAAGATAAAAGAAACATCGGATTTATCTTACATTTTGTTAACATACAAAAGAGCCTACTGTTAGTCTTGAGTAAGCATTTAGTCTTTGGAGGTATTGACACAATAAATATCACATTTTTCACCCAGTACCTAAATATGGATTCATATTTCAGGGATGACAAGTAGGGATTTTAGAAGATATTTTCCGACACCCACTTGTAACATGAACATGATGCCTAAACAGACATTCAGAGTTCATATCCTTGAGCTAGAATGGTCTGGATACAGTGGTTCCCCTTTTTGTCTCGCGTTCCCCCACAGCTCCGTCAGAGCCGTACCCCTTCATTGAGCGCATTCACACATCACACAAACCCTTCCTCTACACACCGTTTGCTGGGCTGCCTTTGGTGTTTGTTTCCCATTTTCAAACAGAAAATAACTTTTCAGCTGTTGTTGTCTTGTCAAATTGTTAATGAAAATCAGATTCCCAATTTTCTTTCAGAAAAATAAAATCATGCTTTATATTATACCTGTAATATCTAGTTTAAATACTTCTTGATAGGTAGTTTTGAGAAGCAGTGACTGCGAGTCAGACCACAACTTAAACCATAGTTTTCCAATAGGTCCAGCACAGTTGGCCTTAGTCAGTTCCAGGTATAGAGAATGGCCATAATCTTACAGCTACTCCACTACAATATGCTGCAGTATGTGTACCACTGGAGAGTGTCAGGGGAATATTTTGTTGTTTCACACCTACAAGACATCTGGTGACGTGCGGACTCTTATTACTAAAGAGAGTAAAAAAGAGGAATCGCCTCAAAACAAGCCAGTGATAAAAGGCTTCAGGACATCTTTGAAAATTAAGACTAACAATTTCCTAGGCGCCTAGCAAGACAACCATATGTTGATATGCTTCATCTCATAATGCCATTGGCTATTACCTGGGAAATTGCTGCCTCGTGTCAGGTAAGGAATTTACTGGTGCTACATTATTAGAGGATGGCAGAGAAAGAAGTGCAAATCGGTACGGTTTTCTGAGGATGTTACGACCTCCTCCTAGATTTTGCCTTCTGACAGGTTTGTCATCTCTGTGCTCTATAGAGTGCTCTGATATCATTAGCTTCATTGCTCCTAATGTGTCTGCTCCCCCCAGCAGGAGGACAGGTCATATATTGTGCACATCCGTGGACAAAAGCCTAAATTAAGAGATTACTGGTTAAACGCTTTCTCACTAGGAATATATGAGAAAATTTGTTTCATGGGAATTAAGTAAAACAGTTGTGTTGTCATTTAAGATGCCAGTTGGTTATCTAAGATGACATTTACGATATTAATATATTAAGCACAGGAATATGAAATAGTCTGCAGTTTTTATTACAGGTTATGCAGGAGCAGATGGGTAAGCTCATATCTCTCTTAAAGGATTAACAGCAGTCCTACACAGCAAGTGTGTCTTTTGGAGAGGCCATCTAGGTCAGGCAGCAACAATAACAGAAGTGGTGGGATGTGAAGGACACCTGTGACTTTCAGATTATGAATCTTTGGAGTGTGGACAACTAGTTCATGCAGAACAAGGCATGCTAGAGTTTTGTGCTAATTATTTCACTTAAATTGCCACTTCACCAATTTTCAACCCTGATCCTTTCACTCTAAAGTCGGGTGGACCTGGAAATCTGACAGAATTGCCACTGTGGTTTGTTTCTCCAGGATTTGCCAGCACGTGTCTCTTCTGCTGGATGACACATTTTAAATCATCTGGCCTGGCCTGAATTACAGACTGTATTTTCTCATTTATAGTAGGTTGGCCTCCAAGGGGAGACCAAAGTGCCTCCAAAATCAGCCAACTGAGAAAGCGTTCAGTCTTGTCAGCTCAGTGGTAGTGGAAGCTAGCATACCGGAGCTCAAAGACAATGGCTAATGTACCAGAGCACACGCAAACAATTGACTTGATGACTATATTATAATTTTGATTACATTTTTAGGGGTACTTGACAAAAATAGCAACTCTATGCATTCATGGTTGTTGAGGTTGGGGATTTTTTCACTCATTTGGTAACAAGCAGTGTCATCTTGCTGCCAGTATCTAACAACCATCAGATGAAATGCAACTTTACACCTCTAACTAACACCTCTGTGTTGGCATCACTCAGTGTTGGTGGTTGCTGCTTGGTGGAAGCACATACAGATTTCTCGCGTCATGTTTGTATTTTTACACATTGCAATGAAATAAAAAAAAAACTGTAGCATTGCATGCTGATACCTGGCCCGTTTTCCAATTTTGCAATAGCTCTTTCAAAATTAATGACAGGTTTCCACAGAAGCTTCCACAACAACTCTGCCATCACTTGCTGTACACAGGATACCAGTATGAAAGTTGAGATTTAAGTGAATCTTACATGTTATAGCACACATCTAAAATAACATAATTATTTAAATGTGTCCTCAAACTTGAATTCACCTTTCAAAGGGGGCATTATTTGCCCTTGGAAACATACTTGCAGTTATGCATAATTACAGTATATGGGCTCGTTATAATTTTGCCTTGGAACTCTGCACCTCCTAGAAAAGGTGAAAAGAAGGTTTCTTTGTTAGGTGTTCCTAACCCACAAGAAAATTGTTCATCATTGCAGATCACTGCTTTTACAGCAGATGAAGGAATTTGATTTGATTGGCCATGATTAAATCCCGCCCACACTGTACATGCTGTTTCATGCTACTAATATAATACATAAATTCTGCTCCAACCTCTTTCCCAGATTGCTCTGCGTTGCCCCAGGTTGCGTTTGAGCCTAGGGTTACCCAAACTGAAATGTTGTGCTTCCACTCTGAGCTTGCACTTGGTCTCAGTTTTATGTAAATACAGCCAGGGGGCCAAACATACACACATACCTATCAAAAAGCTTTATTGATTAATGTTGGTGTTCAGGATGGACCTTTTCACATTTTGAAGAGTCACTTCTTCTAAAACCAACAAGGCTTTTATAACCTTTCATTCAACTTTGCAGCTATTTTGTTGGCACCTACTTTCCTCTCATCTTGCAGTAACTCTACAGGCAGTCATTCTGTACAGCGGATGGACAGGAATCTGCTGAAGCTAGAAGAGAAAAAAAACTGCTGAAATCTGACATGGGGAATAGCACCAATTGAGGAAATTCCTATTTTTCTCGGAGCAACAAGAGTTATAGGGCAAAGAAAGGTTGTATATTTTGGTTAGGATGGAGAGGGGAGTTGAAACAAGTGAATATTGCTGAAAGAGCGTCGCTCACATTCGGACGCAGACAAAAGGTGGAAATGAAATAACTTCCTTTCCTCTGGAAAACACAGCAGCTCTTGACAGAATAATAGCCGCTGAGTAGATGGAGAAGGTCTGGTGCTCGTAGCTCTAAAACACAGGAAACTGTTGTGCCGCCTGCTCGCCTTATTAAAAGTGAACCGACACACTCCACAAAACAAATGCAAGGTCCTGTGTAAATGATTTTTATCAGCGGCAGGATTTTCCAGTATGTTAAAAGGTTGTTATATTAACGGCATTTTGTTGAGAGTCTGGACGTATATATTTATTTATTTGTCAATTTTTAGTTGAGGTAGCACCTATGACTGAATGTACTGGAAGTGTGAGAGTAGTATAGTTTTCTTGAGGTTTCTAGTGAAAGTCAAAGAAATGTCACTAAAAAGTGGAGAAAATGCAATATTTTAAGGTAACTGGACTTTGTCTTTGACTATGAAACTTAATTACAAAATAATTAAATTTTTCAAGTAACAACAAATAAAAAAAAGTTTTGTCAACTAGTAAAGGTTGAGTAAACCAATAAAAGTAAACTGAGACATCTCACTAAGTCAACTCAATTAAGTTAGCCCAATAATAGTCATAAAAAAGTCTAACTGACTTACATTTTGTTTGTTGGGATGGCCACCTGGCATCTTTCAGCTCATTGTTTTGGTTTTCCTGTCCACAGCGTTGCTGTTGTGGTTCAGTCTCACCGCTCTCATCAGCATCATTTTTCAAATGAAACATCGTGTGCGCTACCTGCTCAGCACCAAACGGCAGACAGACACTGTTAGTAAGTTGTTGATGAACAAAGTGGAGCATTGAGCAGCTGAAGAGCCAGACATTTCCCTCAGCAGTTGGTAGAGACTCAAACCAGAGCTAAAAGGAGAGGGAATATCATCAGGTGGTCAAAAACACGACTCCAAATGAATGCTAATGTTGCTCTAAATCAGCTGAATCTATAAATAAGCACCTGTTTACTAACAAGTTTGTCATATCACCGTAAATTAAAAATCCTATAATACGCTAATACATATGCTAATATGTAGTAAAAACATGGTGGAGTTCAAAACTGTGAGTAGTGAAGATTTGTGGATAATCACTGGTTTGAGGGAAAAAGAAAACATTTCATTGACACACAGCTGGAATAACTCTACAATGTCAAAATTACAGATGTTTTCTCATTTTATTTTGGGAACTTGAAGTCTACACTTGTGCTGCGTCAGTTAAAGACATGTTGTAAATCTTTCATAGATACCAATTTGTAGGTGGTTCAATATGGAAGAAATTAAAAGTCCGCCACTTGGTACCTGGACTCTTCAGTATTTAAAAGTTATGTCCAATCAAGCAAATTATTTCTCTCATGCAATATGGTAATGGCTCTGTGCGTGTGAATGTGCATGTACATGTGTGTATTCAGCAGGGGGGGTCGATATATTATATCAGTGTAATAAAAGTTAATTACCATATGTTTGTGAGTCCTGTAAGCTGATGTACTTGATGTTTATAACTTGGAATTATTAAAATGGCTCCACTCAATTACTTGAGACTCTGCTCTCTGTGCAGATCAGGACTTGACCTATTGTTTTCTTTCTTCAGACTCTGTGCACACAAGTAAAGAACCCCAAAACCACACAGCTTCTTAAACAAAACTGAGATTTGGCATAAATATGAAGAAAATTCTGCTGTCAAATGCGATCTTAAAATTCAATATTTTATAAATTGTAATATAATTACAAAGTGGATAGCACTATATCTTCACAGAAAGATGCGTGGCTGGGTCCAGTCCTCTCACTTTTGGACTGAGGTTCTTCCAGTTCTCCAGATTCCTCCCGCTTTCCAAAGACATGCAGTTCAGATGAAATGAAACCTCATAATTATGAATATGAGTTGCGGTTTTAGCCATGTAATAGGTGACCTGTCTGGGGTGTACTGTACTCTGCCTTTCACCCAGTGCATGCTGGGATAGGCTACAGCCTCCCTCCCCAACCCTGAAGAGCATACTTTAAATGGTGACACAATTAGACTTTATATTATTTTCTTGCAGCTGGTAATATCTTGGTGTGCCTGGGATTTTTCTATTTTCAAAGGCAGTCCTTCAGTGCCTTAACCCAGGAGGTTGAGCACCACTGATGCAGACAATGTTATCGCTTTGCCTAAAAAGTATTTTGATAAAAAGTCAAAGAGCACATGGTATTTTACCATTTGTGTTACTTTGTAATTGTTTTAGTCTAAACACTACTTGTTCATTGTTTTGCACTTGGCATGGAATTCTAATTGCAAATAATTGTAATCGTCACTGATGTTGATACTTGACCTGTACAGGTTATCATGTCTGTATACCTGGTTTCCCTTTTCCCTTGAATCAATTGTCTGTTAATCTCTTGCTCTGGCTTTCAATTGTGAGAAAATGTAGCCACTGCAAGGGTAGTCTAATGGCTTGACCCCGAGTGGCTTTTTCTCATACAGACAAAAGGGTGGTAAGGAAATCAAAGAGTGGTATAGTAAATGTTGAGAACTCTCTGGTGCAGGAGCTTGGAAAAAGCAACATTACTGCAATGTTTTGAATAGAACTCATAGACAGAGAACCTCTAAAAGCTTTAGTAATGGCTGATTAATTTATTTTAGTGTACTTTTAGTGTACTAGGTGTACTTTTCAGTCAGTGTGAAAGGCGTTTCCATATTGAACTACTGAAGGTAGTCTAAATAGGTTCAGATTTAATGTCATTCTGTATTTTTAGCTGGCTTTATGCATGGCAATGTGGGTCTATCGGTCGGTCCACCACTTTGGTCCAGACTGAAATATCTCAAAAACAATTGGATGAATTGACCTGGCATTGTGGAGAAACATTCATGGTGCCCAGAGGATGAATCTTAATGACTTTGTCGATCCCCTGACCTTTCCTTTAGCGTCACCAGCAGGTCAAAGTTTTCACATATCCAGGACAACATTTAGGCTACCAAACCAGGGAAGAGAATAGCACATCACCACAATGACACTGCAGGGCTTATTGATTCAGTGTTAGCGAAACTCTTTAGCTCTTAGGTTTCTTAAAGCAAAACTACAGTCACAATCTATAATTTAGTGTGAAAGACTCATCCCCTCGGATTAAAAGGTGGAAGTGGAAGGAGGAACGGTTGCATCTATGTGTGATCTTGATAGAGCTGAGAAACTATTTACCAAAAAAGTGGGTCTAAATTTATGTAATAATCATGTTATCATTGTAATGCTACTTTTTAGTTTCAAGGGAAATGTATTTGCTGTCTGACTTGCTCAGTGGCAATGCTATTTCTAATGGAAGTAAATCTTTTTGTTGAGGTGGTCGGGATGTATGGTGGAAGGACAAAAGTACAGAACTGTGACTTGTAACCTGAGTGCTTTGGTTAAGGTTTGTTAAAAAAATATGGTTTTAATGTTACAGTTAAGTGTAAAAGTAAACGCGACATGGTTCAAGTCGCTGTTGACTTTTCCAACATGTATCCAAGACGACCTTGCCTATCCAGCAAGTGTGTTGACTGTCTAAACATAACCAAAAACACGTTCATCATACTTAAATGGATATTGTATTTTAAAAGTGGATGTTATAGGAAAAACAATTGACATGTGCCGTCAGTCAAATAACCCTTTCTTCATTATGTTCATTTGAAATGTAATTCGAAATGTATTCTTCTTTCAAAACACATTTGCTGTTGCAAATGAGTAGTATAGGAATGTAATTTCAAAAAGACATGGTTGCCAATCTTGCATTTTGTCAGCTGATGAGAGATTGCTGTTCTACTTAATGAAATCCCTTGTTACATTAACAATTCATCTGGTAGATAGGCACATGTGCTGTACGTGCTTCTTAATTAGGATGTGGTGAACCTTGATACGAAACAATTTTGAATGAATACTTCTGCAATATTCTAGTATTGAATATTAGATGTATAAGACAACCTGTTTGTTGGGGATGGGTGGGACAGATCTCTTTTTTAAATACACGGCACATTAGACATAAGAGTTTTCCAAATGTGTAAAAAATGAATCAATACTATCTGAATATGGGACTTTGGCACTCTTGTTAATCTCAGACCAAACAGTGTAAAGACGCAGCATTGCCGCTGTCACAGGTGGATGTGTTGTAATACTGTTTTTCAATTTGGGTAAACAATTATGTGATTGGTGATGGTGCTGTTCATGATGCAATAATGCATTTTGGGGACTGGCCTAATGGAGTACTATAATCTTTGTAATTAACTATCCACATTTAGGATAAATCCTGTGTAATAGCACCTTTTAAGTGTTGATGCAATGGTGTCCACAGTAGAATTGTGTTTATCAGTGGTGATGTTTGTACTGATTGTTTTAAGAGCCTTCATTTGTGGGTGGGTTTGGATTCTTTCTATCTAACTGAGATGGAGAACAAGTCTGTTCTTTTTTCCACCAAATTTTAATAATTATACCAATCATAAATTAATTACCTACTTTAGTATGAGAAATAATATTATCTTGATCTGTGTTTCAAATTAAATAATGACTTGGGCGGTTATTGCATTCATAAATGTAATAGGGAGATATTAAATGGTCAAAAAGTCACTGACATTGACATAAGCACTAGTAATGAACAAATGTGAATCTGCAAAGGTTTGTCAACCTTGATGTTATTTTTGTTACATGCTTTGAAAGCTTTGATGTGCTGTTCACTAAATTATTCCTCAAAGGCACAATATTAGCCTTCATAGAGGCCGTTAGCTCAACGAACTCCTGCCTTAACCAACTGACATTATGGCGACGTAGGTGATGTTTCAGCATAATTCATACGACCTATCTGGGCTGTCTATTTATTTTTACCTGAGGGTGAATAAAAATTCACATTACATATAAATTAAATGGACATTCTCTCTTTTGTTTTCATTTTAAACACACGGATATCTGAGTTAATGAAATGTTTTGATGTTTGTGAAGGACAAATTAAGCCTTGGTTGACATGTTTCACCCTGAGGGGAGATGTTTTTCACCACTTAGTTACTATTTGCAGTCACGCCATTAGTTATCTGTTGTTAATAACGTAACTGCTATTACTCAGGCCTCCAGGAATTTGATGAGACATGTCGTTTGTGACTGCTTACATTTGTGACAATCAGGCCATAGCCTTTAAAC
Organism: Gadopsis marmoratus; assembly: GCA_036023855.1. Classification (NCBI taxonomy): domain Eukaryota; kingdom Metazoa; phylum Chordata; class Actinopteri; order Centrarchiformes; family Percichthyidae; genus Gadopsis; species Gadopsis marmoratus. The sequence goes on from JAVQJF010086029.1 coordinate 75,622, forward strand.
TTACCATGAACTACCTTTACAGTGTCATCAAAACAATATCAACATTTTTTAATAAAGTTTTTTTAAATAATACCTTTTTTGATAACTAATGTAGGATTTTCTTAAATGCGAAAGGAGAACGTTGAGTCATAGAATGGATGGATAAATTGCCATGGTTATCAGGCATGAATGTGTGTTTAGTATCTGGATTTACCCTTTCCCACTCATCCCAATTTTTTGTCTGCTCTCACTGAGACAAATCCCTATGCCTAGCCCACTGCTTTTATTAAATTCGCCTCAATAAAAAAGCTCAGACAGGATTTATTAGGTACTCAGCACGGACGTTTAGTATTTCCCTCCGTTATTAACTGAAAATCAATAGATAGCAAAGAAAATGGAAGTCATACAAGTGTTGTCGCCTTTATATTATGTCGGCTGTCGGGTTAGATTCATGATGGTGCTCCAGCGTCTGCAAGGTGGATTTTCTGCTTACATTGCAAGACCTTAAGTGGAAGTTATTCATTAGAGTAAGCCAGCGGTCAGATACATTTCCAGGCCCTTTCACACATCTGTCTTGGTAAGACTCGAACAGAGTGAGAAAGGATGCTGATATACCCTGATAGAGATGTCAGACGCAACACACAGCTTGCTGGATTTATGATTATTTTGTTCTGAAGACCTTTTTTAACACCATCAATGGAGTCTGTACCCTTGGAATGTAAACTGGAATAGCATTACGCTTAACCTTGTTCCCGCTCTAATACAAATCATTCATTGTTTCGTCATCAGATTTATTTTCTTAACTTCTGCAGTTGTCAGCCACAACTTGCTACCTAGCGCGATGACAGCGTTTTATCTCATGCCTTCAATTTTGAGGTTTAACAGATCCTCAGACAAAACCAAAATAACATGAATGGAAATGCTGCATACAAAAACACCACATATATGTTCAGGAAAGCCTTGATAGGTTTTGCTTATACCGCACTGTCAAAGGTTTGGACTACTGCACACACACAAGTTCAAAAGGGTAAAGGTGGGATTCACTTCATACGCTATAATGCTGCGGCTCGACTGCAAAGCAATTCCATCATGAGGAAAAGTGGCTTTGTCCACATATTAGTCTTTTCGTTCACAAAAAGGCTAGAAAAAATGTGGGAATAAAGAGCTTACCCACCTCACTAATGTAATTACTCTTAGGACCTCCATGACAGTAATGTAAATATTCCATCATCAGGACCCAAGATACACAGAGTAATTACTTAAGGCTTTCCTTCACATCTCTCAAGACTTTTTTTATTACCCAAAAGCTTTTTAACATTAGCACTCTCTTCCTGACAAATTAAATGAAATTTCATTACTCTAGCCATCCTAATGGCATGAAACTATCAGCTGTTGTATGCCTGGTCTCTCTTCCCCTGGCTGCCTCGGCAGATTAATCAAATAGTCAGCCTCAGAGTCAAACTGAGAGGATCATCGATCCACAAGTCTGTGTTTGTCTGCGGTTCGGCCGTGCTGCCGATCTGAACCTTGAGTGAAAGTCTTATATATTGATCTCCATATGTTAAACATGTACAGTCCATCACAAAACAATTATTCAGAGCAGTGGCAAATGTCTACCTGCTGTTACCTGTTCTTTATTCTGTGGTTAGTAGGGAAAACATCCATGCAGCATATCTTACAATTGATCAAAATATCATCGTTAATGCAGTTAATATTAATTTAATGTACTTGAATTCCTATTTTCATGTTTACAAATAAAGCAGTCCCATAAGATTCCAGTAGGGCGTACCATTTTCTATATACCACCTAATGTGAATAGATACATAATGGAATTCAAAATGTGCTTTAAGTAGCACTCAATAATATGGAGGGGTCATGCACCAATAAATGGTTTCCATAGATTTGTTATAACCAGTCATTACCTACGATATTTAACACCTTAGGTTTTGTAAGGGTTAAGCTGCTTGGCCTTTGATCTCTCAGGGGTAAGGTCTTGGCAAAGTGCACCTCCACCACCCGAGACCCTTAAGGGACTTTCAATCCAATTGCTGGCTAAGAGTGGATGCAGATCTCAAGGTTACACCTGAGTGTTCAAGGGCAGGTCCAAGTGTAATCGGCACTTAGATCATAGATTAATCTTATTTGCTATCTATTAGGCTTGATTCTTGCTTCCTTCTCTCCCCTCCCAAAGCCAGGATTACTGTGATAGTTTAAGATAATGGATTCTTATGGAAGAGGAGGTCAAGAACCATTCTTGTTTCAGAACCTGCAGATAATATGATTAATCTAAAAGCCTCTTTCAAAAGAGGTCCCACCTTCAAAGGCCTAATTGACAAAAAGGTATAGAATAAATCTGAGATGTTGGCTCTTGGCTGTTTTATTAATTACAATTTTATTCTCTCACCAAGCCTAGGTGATACAAAATAGAATTTGTATCTACTTCATTCACTTATTTATCAGCGGAAACAGTTTTTCATCAAGCAAATCAGCAGGGATATACAAATGGCTTTTATTTAATATGTTGTTGGTAATCTCATATTCTTTAGCTTTCAACCTTTAGGTCATTGCATATGTATTTGATTGATATATAATACAACATATTGATGCTTGGCATGGCATAATTGACATTTCTTTAATACAAATAAGCCCTTTTCCCTTTTCCCTTCTCCGCGACCCGGCCCCGGATAAGCGGAGGAAAATGGATGGATGGATGGACAAATAAGCCAGACATTTTAGTGAGATGAACACTGATCACTACTTTTAAGCTATTTACAAAATGCTAGATTAACATTTAAAAGCAGACGAAAATGTGGCATCATCGTCCATACATTACACAAAAGGTTATGTAGAGAGAGATATATTGATTTCACTAAGTACAATCTCATTTTGATTCAAAATCTCCCCAGTTGTGATTTCTCCGGTAGCCGCTAGCTAAACAGATAACAGATAAACTCTGATAAAATATATCCAAATGTGGCAGCCTCCCTGATAACCTCTGAAGACACATTGGTTATCTTGTCCAGTCATCAGCAACTGAATATTTATCGCAAAGAACAGACTTGTGTTCCTGCCTGCATGTTTACCAGTTTTTACACAAGTTAGAGGTCTAAGCAATATCAGCTGATGTTTGAACCAGAAGCATGTAAACCTTTCACCTACCCATAAAGAGGGTAAATGTGAAAACAGTTTGACCAATTGAATTACAATAAACTTAAAAAGCTTATTCAGTATATGTAGATGGATATACCTTATGGTAGGTTGTGGTTTTTTCCCTTTGTTTTTAACCTACATTTCCTTCTCTTTACATGACCCAAACGTGTGATAAGGGTCTTACCAGTTGGAATACCTTACTACAAAATGCTCAGTTATGTGACTATTCATTCATTCATTCATTTCCATTGCCATTCATTAACTGCAAAAATTTAGGTCTGCAGATAATATGACCAAGTCTTGATGAGGACTGAAACTAGCAAATATTTAACAAATAATTCATTCATTCATTATTAGAATTATTAACTATTATTGATTCATTTGCCAGTTATTTTCTCCATTAAGCAATTATTTCGTTCGGTCTATAAAGTATCAAAAGACAGTGGAAAATGCCCATTGTAACTTCCTAAAGTTCAAGGTGATCAACCAAAGTGATGTCATCAAATTGCACTTTTTTTTTTGTCCGATCAACACTCCAAAAGGTAAAGAGACTCATTTTACTGTCACATCAAACATCAGCAAACCCTCACACTTGAGAAGCTACAACTAGAGTATGTTTGCTTAAAAAATTACTGATTAATCAATTATAAAAACGTCTGCAAGTATTTTTAAAGTAGTTTCAGCTCTGTTCTTGATTTACTGGCATTCAGTAATTGTTTTAACAATGTCAGTAATTGTACTTGTCATGCTGGATCCTACAAAGGCTTCTACTGTCTATAACCTCAATAATGAGTCATTTCAACCATAAACAAAAGATTATAGGTATGTTGAATTGTCAACATTGATGCTGTAAAAAGAAAATCATGCCATTCTTGTGTCCTGGTGGAAAGCACAAAAGACTTGAGGGTGATTTGCCATATCACAGCATCCATTTAGTGGCACAAAAATAGAAAATCAATTACACTGCGGAAGACTGTCTGGTTGTATGTTCTTATGAAATAGGAACATAACCTTTGCAAAGATAGATTGAGGCCTCATTTCCATTCTCACCTGATGCTGTCACACCGCTGTGCTCATTAAAACCTGTCTGTCACCCTTCTCTCTCACAAACAGCCCTGCTTTGTTTTTCACCATTTATCATTGTCAGAGTTGTCATGAGAATCAGACTTCCTCACTTCTGTATCATTACTCGGGTCTTGTTGCCGATGCAATTAATAGTCAGATTATATCTCTATAATTGTTCAAGATGAATATGAGATTGATTGATGACACTAACTAATTTCAAGCAGTAAAGAATGACATGGAGCTATTTTTGATGAGTGTTTTTCACCAACCGTCATAGAACAATGTGCCCTATTTAGATGTGGGTTGCAAGTAACCACCATGTAACCACCTGTGGACATACAGTATTATCCCTAAACATTACCAGTGGAACATTGCATTTTCTCTTCAAGTATGATCAGTAAAATCAAGAAAATCTTCAATTTATTTTCATGCATTTTATTAAATTGTGGGGAAATTAATTTAGGCAACATTTATTAATAGTTCCCGGAAAATAAGGAAGCACAGTTTGGAACATCTCTTGTCCTCTTTCATTACGCTATTTCTAGACTGCAAAAGAAACATTTTAGTCTTCTCTCAACCAAAATCAAGGCAACTTCTTGAACCACATTTGGTAAATGGCTATATTTATATAGCACATTAATCCAAAGAGCTTTACAATATTTGCCTCTCGTTCAGACCCATTCACATGCACACACCAATGGCATGCGAGGTGCTGGCCTGACCATTGGGAGAAATTTGGGGTTCACTGTCCCAGTACCCAAGGACACTTCAGCATATGGATAGGAGCTGCAGATCAAATTAACAACCCTGTGATCAGTGGATGACCCACTGTATCTCCTGGGCCACAGCCACCCCCAGGGCATGGAGAGGGCGTTTTGCATATGTGGTTATAACATTTCCCATTACTCACATAATTGACATACACATATTTTTAATGGGCAGCACTAAAAGGAAGGAAATACCTGTATGGAGGTTCACAGTTATCCTGGGGAAGCTTCTTCTTGTTCTTTCTCGTATTCATTCTGAATCGCCAGACATGATGAAGACTTCTTGTATAATATAGCAGGAACAACTGCTGTAGAAGTCACAAGACAGTATCACCCATACTAGACCCTGAGAATCATAATTTCATGCATGTCACTATAATATTCACACCTGTCAGTCTTTCGCAAGAGTGCTTTTCAGATCCAAAAAATATTTGTTTTCAGGCTTAGCTTTCATAACGGTATGCGATAACATGATTATCTTACTGTTTTGGAGTTTTCCCCCCGTTTTCTCAGCAGACCTGGTAATGGTTTTTTTTGGACATTCTTATTGACTGTAATTTTCCTCCATATAAGGTTTATATTTTGTGCAGCATAATCATTGCATCAAAATGAAGTAGAATATGCTAATGACTCTAATTGGACTACTAATAGAGACTGTTTCTCCAGCTTTAAGCTGTTGGGGGGTCTGTGTAATCAGTGTAGACAGTCGTTAAGGGAATGGAGAGGCAACTAGCAATGTCAGAAGAGGGCCCAGGCGGTTCCAGCTGACACTACCCCAATCTTCCAGGACCCATTAAATGGCAGTTTCAACACATTACCAACCATAACATCCTTGAATATCACTGATTTTATTTGCAGTATCAAACATTTCATTTCACGCACCATTAATGGAAAAGTGCTGAGGTTCTAATGCTGCCAAACATTTAGTAACTACCTGGACTCAGAGAACCAATTAACTCCAGCGACAACATGGCCAATTAAACACACAAATAGGTGAGTCCAGCGTTGGTTACTGCCCTAGTAATTTACTTTTGAATAAACCCAAGCAAAAATAGAAAGTCAGCCATGGAATGACCAGTTGAAGTGCAAGGAAGAGGAACGATTGAGAAGCAGAAATGGAAGATAATGTACTGTACCAGCACTTCAGTAGATATTCAAGGAAATATGACGTCATGATGCATTGCACTTATGAAAAGGATAGCAAATTAATAGCATAATGAATGATAATAGGGTATGAATGAGAACTAATTTCTCTATAATTCAATTTGACATGAATAAATAAGATGCTTTTCTAGTGAAACTGATTGGAGAAAGAACTGCAGCACTGATTAAACAAAAGGGGAGTGCATTGCTAGAACACAGGTGAGATTATTTGGTGTTGTACTTTAATTTCACAAAGAAGCTGTGTTTGAATACAAATGTATTATCATATCTTTTGATCATTTCAACATGTATGGCTTTTGTAACATCGACATTAATTATACACTATATTGTTGGGAATTCTCTCTTTCTTTACCAGTTCTCTATCCCACACCCTGTGGGTGATATGAACCGAGGTGTTGGTTTGTTGCTCTGTGATCTTACCGCAGTAACCTCACAACCTCATCTAAACTAGGTAATATTTTTTGTATTGATTTTCCACCCTGCTTTCAATTATGCTTTCATTGGGAGCGAAAACATGTCAATACACAGCTGATGAACTCTTATGGCAGAGGGAAGCAAGGAAAAACACAAGTTGTGGTTGTTATTTATGTGAGCCATGTCATATCATAGCTTGATAATAGGCTACCAGAGCCATTTCCTCTCTGGGTTAGAGGAGTGTGAAGAGAATCTCGACACTTAATTACCTCTGGGGTTCAGCTAACTGACCAGCAGTGTTAGCAATTTATTGTTACACCTGTGTCCATTGAAAATTTGTTTAAAAAGCACCACAAAAGCACCATAATGAAGTGCTTCAATACGCCCTTGGTGATAATCAAGTTATTTTTAACTAAATTGGACGTTTTATTGCTACTACATGTTAAACTTGCATTATTTTTTTTTATTTTGGCCAATTTGGGGCAGTGCATCAAGCTGTAAACACAACATTGACAAACTTACATCTTGTAGACTTGTAATGGCGAACATGTAGGCAATAGCCTATATGCACATCCAGCAGATATTATCAATAATTTGGAGTTGTGTTGCTGGCCACCTTAAATCCAACTTTCAGTCTCCTTTTCAGCATTTTGATCTCTACTTTCTGAGAAAAATATCAGCTTCTTAAGCTGCTAAATGCTCCACTTTGTTCACCAGCGAGACGCTTGTAGTCATCTGTAGGCCCATCACTATGTGTGACCCCTCTCACATTACAGTTTTCACCATTGTTCATACACAAATGCTGATGAGGTGCAGACTTTAGGCTAAAATGCTGTAGCTTCTTACAGAACAAATTATATAAAAATACCTGAAAATGATGTGTCAGTCTTCACTGAAGAAACCTTCTGTGAGATGTAATGGGTCGTCCCCAAAAACCTTTTGGGTCACTAAGACCTTGACATTAACAGTTGGCTGCTGCTTGTAACACATCTCATCACAGTAGTGCTTTGTAAAAATACACAAGAGTATCAATCAATAAAATCAATCAAGGGTATTTTGACAGTGGTGGGATCTAATAAGGGATGCAATCACCTCACCAATAAATTGAAACAATCCAATAAACCCGAAGATCAAGGTTTGCACAACTCTCCGCTACTTGGCTGCTAGAAAAGGCAGTCATGCAGTGCTGATGAACATGGAATATCCCAGCCTTCTGTCAGCAGAATTATCCATAAAACCATAAATGCCCACTTCAGACCCCAAATTGTTCAACAGTTCATTAAGTTTCCATTAGATAAACGGTAACTCCACATGAAAAGAAAAGGTTTCATGATTTCCTAACCTTCACAACCTTTGACCATGAAACCATTGATCGTGCTTTTGTGGCCACAAGCAAATGTAGGGATCTAGAGAAATTAAATTGACACATTTTGAGGATTGTATTCAGCATGAACATTTTGTGACTTTGCATATGTCCCCAAGAGCCGTACTGAACTGGGAAAAAGGGCGTTTATGTGTGTGGCTCCCTCGGCTTGGAATCAGCTGCAAAGTCACCTGAATCTTCGGGAGCTGGTTTCATTGGATGTACTGTATTTAAAGTGATTCTAAATGGCTTGGATGCAGGTACGTCTGGCTGTAGATGTTTTGAATTTTGAAGAATATTGATTGATAGTGTGTAATCCTGTAATTTGTTCTTGTTTTGCGTTTGTTTTATGTCTGCAACTGTGATATTTGTGTTGCTGCCCATCTTGGCCAGGACACTCTTGAAAAAGATTTTTTATCTCAGTGAGTCTTTCACTCCTGCTTGAATAAAGGTTAGATTAAAAATTAAAAACATTTTCTTATTATGTTATAAATAATGCCGTGTTGCATTTGATTTGATAGTACAAGAAAAGACACCCACCACCCAGTTTGGACAGTCTTCAGTTATATTACTTCTATCTGCTTTGCCCCCATATTTAAACAGACACATTGTATTGAAGCAACATTTTATCAAAAAACATCTGCGTCAGAAAGGGAAAATGGAATTTTTGCTGGCGGATCTAGGAAATGACCAAACCAATAACTTGAACATCCAATAACAAAAGTCATGTATTTGTTTTTGTTATTCCTGCAGTTGCCTATGTCTGGTGATTTCTGGATTTCTGGACGATACAACCTCTGCAGTGTAAGTCCTCTCTATTCTGTTAATTAGTGGGGATGCAGTTGGGTGACGGTCAGTATTACACTAAACATCATCTGATCACTGCACCTGATAATGATGATGAAACAGGAGGGATGAAATGTTTGGCTGCATATTTTGGAGCGTATCTTACAAGGAGCTTATGTGCCAAATCACTGGCCTGGCCTACATTTGCTTTCCGTGTTTTAAGACAAATTGGTGTCTTAGTCTTCATCTGTTTATTTTTTATTTGTCTGTTGAGCATGGATTAGAAAGAAAAAAATTATATACAATGTTTTTTATCGGGTCATGCGGGCTTGAAATACTTAACAAATAAAACAGAGGAATACACTGATTTTATCTCTTGCTTCTGTTTCTCGGACTCTGCTCATTCAGCGCTGCAGACATAGGTACAGTATATAATAACACAGAAGCTGTCGGACAGTGAATTAGATCTACAATTATCTGTACAATAGAAGAATATTGTTATTCTGAATACTGTGAAACGCACACTGTGTGGACAAGTGAAATGTTGAGCTTACAAAAACACTTCAGTGATTACAATGCTGATGAGTAAAGTGCTCGTGATGATGGCAGCCTCACAGTTTGACATCATTACCCTCTTCAAAGAGCACATCAGCATGACATTAAGTAAGTTTCCACCTACTTGTTTTTATTCACATTTTGTAATTTGTCATTTAAAAACACCTCTTAGAAATCTGCCAAAAATTGTAAATATTGCAAGACGTTATTATGCTTGGCTGAGAAAATCTCTTCTTTGACAAGTTGTTATATCAATAGAAATAAGATGTGGTAAAGGGTAATTGGAATAGATTTTTCAAATTCATAATGACTTTGCAGGATCTGTGTGTTCTCCTTGTACTTGTTATACTTCTAGCGCAGATGCAGGATCAGTGAGCTGTGTTTTTGTCTCCCACCATCACATTTGTCCACTCCACCACCATAACCTGTATAGATAATTTTCACTTTCAATAAATCTGTAGGATGATTTATATCATTATTTAATTGATGATTTTGATTTTGAAATGTCTGAAAATTGGGAAAGCTTCCCAGAGTGAAATTTCAAGTTTTGTCTGGCCAACAAAACAAATTTCAAAAATAGTAAATTTGAAAAAGTAAACACATCTTATGTTGTGACGCAGATCTTTCCATAATGTTAACCAAGTGCTCAGAGTTGCCTAAACATAGAAGTTCATCCTGCTTTAGTTTCCATGGGTGGGTGTTGTAGAAAAACACAAATAACATACAGTATTAGTGAACATTCGTTAATAAGTTCAGCATTAACATTTTGTGACTTTACAGATACGTTAATTAAAAAGTTTCCTTATTGTGTTGATAAAAAAAAAACTACTCCAGACCACAATACATCTATAGACACATTATTTCTTTTTAACATGTTTCAGATTAGTTGCAAATTGCTGCTAAGTCGTTCTACATAAGTGTAATTTATAGGAGTCAGGGTTATTTTGTTCAACCTCACATTAATTTGCATGTTGTCTTGTTGACTTTTTGGAACTTTGGTTATAATTTGCTCAGTATTTGGATGTAAATGTATGTGTTTATTGCAAAGAGACAATGATCAACCATTGGAATAGTTCATTCCAATAGAAAAATGGTCCCTAGAAGCCTTGCAATTATTTGTAATCATACCTCTTATGACCCTTATTCTACCCTTCTCTCTCTCCTCTCATCTCTCTTTTACACACACCATTTTATTCCCTTCCTTTTTCCACCTCTGGGGTAGACATCTAGTAGTATCCCAGCTTATTGTTTAGGAGCAAAGGGGTAGCCAAAGGCCAGGTAACTTGGATTTGACTGGTGTATTCTCTTGTCCCACAGGACATAAGATACAAATCAAGTTGCTTTGACCCCATTGTCCTCTCCACACTCCTAGTCCCCTAAAGGCAATACGGTGGTATGGGATCCTTTATCCCCTTTATTTAGTTTTTTTCTTCCTTTTGTATGGCTGCTATTAAAGTCATACATACATACATACATTTCCTTGGGTAAACCATCTGACATTCAGGCCCACAGTCAGCTAACATTTTGATATTAAATGGTGTTTACCCATCGTGATAGCTTAATAATCTGCCGGACAGGTTCTTTGGTTGACCTTCCATATTAATGAGCACATATTTTTTATTTATAATCAGACACAACATTTTGTTCTGAGACTTTTCCCCTTTAATTGTCTATTAAAAACAAAAGTATATTCTACTAGTGGCTTAACAATCTTCACGTTGTATATTATTAAGCAGTTCTTGGTGAGTGAATTATGGCCTTATGTGAACCAGTAAACCCAGATTCCTCAACAACCCAACATCCTCAGGCACACGAGTGGCTCACTCTGTGATGTGTGGTTCGATCTCACCACAGGCCGAATCTCTTTTTCATGTCATGCTGACCTTTCCCTGTCTTAATGAAATCAGTCTTGACTTAAAAACAAATAAGCACATTTCACCCCCTCTTAGCCTGCAGATCATGCCAGTGACCTCTGAACTTAATTTTCTATCCAAACATATATTCATAGGTAGCACCCTCTTTTTCCGTGATGGAAAGTGTCACAGCTGTTGAAATCTGATTTAAAAAATGATAATGTCAATATCCTGGTTCAAAAATCCTTCGACAATGCAATGAAATGAAAACAGGAATCCAAACATAGTCTAACATATTCTCGGAGCATATTTATGAACCTCTTCCAGCCCAATATAATAATTTTTTGACTGTTAGGTGACATTATGTTGTGTATGTTGACACTTGTTTGTAGCTGTCTCAACTTTAACCTGATAAAAAATGGGTTTGTGCAAGGCTCATTTAATCTGTTTGACACTTTTCGTCAGCCTTTGAGTTACTTTTTATCAACCGCTGTGCACCGGACATAGTGCATACTGAGTACATACTATGGGTAAGAGCAATCACAACTTTATAGCTTTTTTATCCTTTAATACTCCACATTACTGCAAGCCATTTTATTAGCTATGCTTTTTAAAATTGTTTTATCTTTTTTTTTTATCTCCCACATGTAGGCAGCCATTTGCTTCCATTCATTTTACAACTGTATTAAAATTATTGCAGTGGGTTGAAACTTGATATAGTAAAACATAAATTTTATTAATGCTAAAATTATGTAATCGTAATATGGTAATGCAATTTGTTAATTAATAATGTTCTACTTGGCAGCTGTTTGCCACCCTCTTTATGTTTACATCCTATAAGACCTGTTTTCTGAAAACTTCCTGTTTTCAAAAAGAGATTAATCATACTTTTCTTAGGCTTAAATTGATGCCGCCTTGGACCTTTCTTACTGTAAGACTTATAAGAAGCTACAACAGAATGTAGGGTTGTCAGAACTAACAGTTTGTCTACACAAGATGCGCTTCAGCCATTTGTCAGTCATGTGTCTCAGGGGCGTTTGATGGAACAGATCTGCTTCAGTTTTAATCATTAGAGCTGTCTACATGGGTAACAGCTTGCGTTTCACTTGTGCTTAATGCGTCCTTTTAGTGTCCTTTTTGGATGTGTAACTACAGTGATGTTGTCTTGGTCTGTGAGTGCTGCCAAAACAAATCTGAGCCCACATGTAGCTTGAATGCATTCAGTAAAAACAATGATGCAGGACTGAAGCTGCTGCACTGCTGACATGCTGTTTCCACTCTGTGGCAAGGTGTAAAGTTTGGTGTGGTTGTGCTCACATTGCATCTACTCGGTTCATTAACATTTTGCTCAAATCAAGGATTGTATTGTCCCTTTAAATGTGTTGCAATGTAGTGCAATATCAATCAGTATCAGTTACGATGTAAAACATCTTAAAGTAAAGCTACTGTGAAGTTTAATTAATAAAAACAAACATTAACTTCCAGGCCTTTCCTGACCATTAGATGGGTGCTCATCGGTCACTGTTTGCTTTGTTGCTGTTCTTGGGTTCCAGTAGTTCCAGTGAAGCTAGTGGGTGAGTGTTTCAGACATTAAGCTCAGAAGAACCATGCAGAAGTTGTGCTGTAATGCAGTTTCCAAACAGACTCCACAACAGTCATTTGCGTGAATTCTGAATGCTAATATGTCAAAATGTAGATGCAACAAATGGCCTGAATCAGGTGGGGTTTTCTTCCAGTTGCTCACAAAAAACAAAATAACACTTGTATAGGTGTTGCACAAACTGGGCCAAAGTGGGTAGCAAAAAATGTAGCAAAAGCTAAATGAAGGTACAAGGTTGAATAACCTACGACACTTCCAAAGTACAGATAAAAGAGGAAAATCACTGTATCACCCTGGGTCACCCCAAAGAGGAAAACTGAGCAACTGTGGAGGATCCTGACCTGAGAATGGGAGAAATGCCACCACTGTCTCTCACAGAGGAGCCTTGAAAGTACTAACATTATTAGTGCCACTGACAAAATCTAGCAATAAAAGCAAACTGTTTGCTCTGTGATCCTTTGACGGCATACTCAGTGCTAAAGCACATTAAGCAGACCTAGTGAAGATTGACAGTAACTAAACCAGTGCATGAAGGAAAGTGAGTGAGGGGTGGCGTTGCTGTGTCTTTTTGTTGATGATTTGTTGAGCATGAGAAAGTTCGACACCTCTATAAAACAGGCACAAATCTGATGCATGTGAATCCATCTCTTTATTTAAATTCAGGGATATACAGTATATTGTTGAATTGATGGGCTGTACTGTACCGCTTTTGTGTAAAAATGTATTCAAATTTCAATTTTATAATGTTTCTAATGTTAATGTTTATGATGACCTTTCATCTAGTGCCACCAGCATATTGACACTTTTGGTTCAGAGTGAAATGTCTGTACAACTATTGGATTTCTGTAAAATTTGGTACAGACATTCATTGTCCCTAGAAAATTATTAGGGCCCGAGCAGGGAATCCTGCAAGGACCCTATTGTTTTTGCTCGGATTATTATTATTATTATTATTATTATTATTATTATTATTATTTTTTTTTTTATTTTTATTGTAGGTGTTTGGCGGCAAAAATGAGGTGCTAGGGGTGCTGCGATTTGCGTGAAAATTTGCACACA
>JAVQJF010086033.1:0-27717 GCA_036023855.1 Gadopsis marmoratus
GTGTGTGTGTGTGTGTGTGTGTGTGTGCCCGCCCTTGTGATCAGCTAAACTGATTTAGCAACAACCTCGACCTCTCTGCCATAATCTATAATTCAGTCAACAGAAGCTTCAATCATTGATCTCGATGGTAGAGAGGAGCCTTGAAAGACTGGCCCTTTACCCATTTGGCCCCTTCATTAGCGTGCCTTTTGGTTAATGGGAATTTAATGTGGAAGAACAAACACCTTTTAAAGTTCATGTAGCTAAGACTCTGTCACAATGTAGTTAAAGATATGTGAGCAACAAGGGATAAGAACACTGCGTCTGACATCCAAATAATTGGAGGTGAAATGAAACAAATACTTCAGCAGCTAGTAGTTTGCATAAAAAGACGGTAAGTCTTTGGTGGAGTTCAACTTCAAGTCAGCTTTGTTTTATAGTTTGTCATATAGGTTTATTTCCCTCCAAGTAGGAAGTGAAACTGATGCTGTTACATTAGTCAACATCCTGGATCTCGTGCTTTCCCACCAGCACTTGAATGCAACATATAATACCAGTAAATGAAAGTAGATTTGGCGGAAATCCCAAATCCAGCTCACCAACCTGTCTACGGAGTTTCAGCCCAATCCGGCTGTAACATTTTGAGATATATTACTGACAGACGCACAGGAGTGAAAACACAATCTGCTTCCAGCTTGCATGTAGTTTGAAGAGGGGAGAAAAAAAGAAATTTATCAGAGAAGAGCAGGACGGGATGTTTGCTGTCAATATTAAATGATGCGAGTATTGCAGGGGAGGTAATGTTAACAGGAGTCTGCTTAAGTGAAAGAGTGTCCACATTGTCTTGTCTGCTGTGTATGTAAGCTGCGTGAAAGCAGATGTGATCTGTGGTTCATCAGGCCATCGGCCAGAACAACAGAGGCACCGTTTTCTACTCTTTAATACACGAATAAACTCGTGAACTTTTTGAAAGCTCCTTGCCAAGGACGTATGCTCATGCACAGGACTCCCAAGACCCGTAAAAGTTTTATTTTATGCTCATGAAGTAGAGAACAATAATTACATTGGTCTCTTGATGCCACTTTTTAGACAAAATCCTGAAAGCCACGTTAGGTTTTTTTTATTTGGACTTTTATTGGCTGTGATACAGATGGACACTTTGTAGCCTTTGTGTGCGCGATCTTATGTGCGAAATAGTATTAAAGGAAACTTTATACACACAGAGTCGTGACAAGATGAGCAGGGAAATGTCGGACTGAACCTCACCACATGTTGGTCAGTGCACGTGAACAGTAATACAGACGACTATATACTTAGTGTGTGTGTGTGTGTGTGTTGTGTTGTTTACGATCAGCATTTGGATAGAAAACGCCAGGCCTTGATGTTGCTGCACTTATCCATCTGTCTGTCCAAGCCAGGACACAGAGAGCAGCACGTGAACATGATGGAGCACAATTTTTAACAACTATACGATTTATTTTCTTTTGCTTTTTCTTTTTTTAAAGAGTCCAGAGACCAAACAATCACATAAATGTGGTTTTTTTTTTTTATTATTTCAGTTCACTAACTTGTGCTCATAAGGCATTATAAACATGATTAGTATAATCAAGACATAATATGATAAACTTAATAAGCTCAAAATTGCTGGGTGTTTTAATATGTCATGTGGTAAATGTATCCTTAATGACATGATATAAAACGTAATGTAATCTTCTGATGCCTGGATGATTACATCATAAGAAACAATTATCCAGGCTCCTAATGGGCACGATGCGCTTAATGTGTTACCAAAGTTACTGAAACCATTTTTCTGAGAAAATGAAAAACAGTTTCCTGTCACTCTGACTCCCCGGAATATAAATGTCTGCTACACAAAAACATATGCAAATGAAGAATTTTCATATGTTGAAATTAATTTTTATGAGTGAGACATTGTGTGTGTGTGTGTGTGTGTGTGTGTGTGTGTGTGTGTGTGTGTGTGTGTGTGTGTGTGTGTGTGTCTTTGTGTGGACAGGAAATGAGTGTATCGACTCTAATTCCTCTCCCACAATGTTATCAATAAAACCCAGAGGCAAAGAGCCAAAAACACACCTAATGGATCCATACACAAGTCTATTACTGTTTACTTCTTTAGTGTGAACACACACACACACACACACACACACACACACACACACACACACACACACACACACACTCTGAAACACTTCTGGATGGATAAGTAGGAAGGAATCGAACTGTGTTTGATATCAGGTTGCTCCCTTTCTTTTTTCCCACATGTTCTTTTAGTTGTGTCCAATGCAAACACTATAAAGCGTCAAGTCACTCTCCAGTATGAGATGCTTGGCCGTTACATGCGTACACACAGACATAACGGGAATAGTTAAACAATTCAATTAACCCGAAAAGTGCAAATGAGCATGTGGGCTCTTCATGGTTAATTAAGGAATGGTGACTCGTCAGATTTAAATGCTGCCGACAAAACCTTTTCAGCTTGTATTACCAGCCATGGGAGGGCTTGTAATTAATAGCAGTACCGATGTTTTTCTGAACGAATATGTTGCACTCAAAAGTGAAAAATCTAGAGCTAATTCGCTACATGGAGAATCTCATCTATGTAGCGAACCATATAAATATGGACGACGTGGCGGCTCCCCAAAAGCCAAAAGTGAAGCTTTGACGTCTCGACCGCCACCTGCTGGCTGGCTGCAGTATAGGTCATAAGCCCCTGCAGGTGTATTTGCGAGACCGCGATACCGCGGATCGCTACTGTGCAGACGGGCTCCAAATTACATCGCCAGCGCAAGATGGCCGCGCCCATGTCCGGGGAATTTAGGCTTCATTTTTGTACCAAGGGAGGAAGTGTCCCCTTCTATTTGCAGGCCATGGTAATGAACAGCAGAATTAATAAAAGCCATCATAGGTATAGTAGCGCTGTATGTTCTTCGGCTCTTATTTCGGTGCTGTGCGGATGCTGATGAGTTTAATGACACGAGGACAGACGCAGATGTGGCTGCGAGTAACACGCACACACTTCCCTTTCCTTTGATGTCTTCCCCGTTAAGAGCACCTCATTAAGGAGAAGCGGCGAAGTTGTCTTTCCTTTAGTGTAGTCGTGACTGCAAAATGTCTGTGTTTAGGTGTCTCAGGACCAAAGACCAAGAAGATTTATCCGTCTAACGTGATATAAACATCAAGCTCCGCAGTCAATTACGCCTTCAGATTCGGTGTTAATCCTCCTTACTGTACTGTATCCAAAACTGTGGATGTTCAGTGTTTCAGCTCATTCACTTATGGAGGTTTTGCCTCACCTGAATTTTCAATGCCGCAGCAATTCCCTGTGCATAATCCTGCCTCATTTTCAGTGTTTGCCAGCTGTCGTCCTGTCACTCAAACAGCATTGTCACAGCAGGAGGCCCACTGTTTTCTGATCTGCAGCCGGAGCATAATGCTGACACTTACAGCTACTTTTGATACTCCGCGCTTTCTGCATATGCTTTAAGATAAGTGCTTTTTAATGGGGAGGCAGTTATTGTGAAACCACATTGGGATGGGTTTCAAATGGACATCCTAAACGGATCTATTTAGGTTTGCTAATGTTACTGAAGTTTGACTCAAAGACTTTATAAAACCAGATGTAGACGTTTCTCACTCTCTCACTTTGGAGGTTTGTCTGGTTTGATCACATCTGGCAACACAAATCCTAAAACGAGCACTGTTGCTACGTCTTATGTGCAATACATTTTGATGACTTCGGTGAAATAATCCAGGAAAATAAGAGACGGAGAAAGACAAAGACTTGTTACAGAAATAAGGGAGATTGTTTGAGACCTGGGAATGCAGAAGTGATGACGGTAGCCAGGAGTGTTTTGTCTCTGGACACTCTGCCAAGAAGACAGGAAGTAACAGAAGGAGCCGAGAGGGAATCCAGATATACTTGTTGTCTTTATGCAACATGTGTACATCAACTGTCCGCAAGCAAAGCACATGGGTTCTAATGTACACAGACGCAGCAGTGGCCAGGGGAAGAAGCAGCTCTGCCATATTTTTGGGCTCCTTATTACTGCCGTGGAAACAGTTTTCCTCAGCGACTGCGAGGTTATAGACTAATGGTTCAATGCCACAACAGAACCTGCACACCACACACCGACGTGTCCACACGGGTATTAAAGATGATCACAGAGGAGGAGACGATCACAAATCAGCGAGACGAGGAGTAAATAGTGCGACCATTACGCTACAAAAATACGACGCAGGGCGTCGTTTTTTACTAGATTTGAGTGAATTTAATGTCACTGATCTGGAACCTGTGAACTCAGCCAAAGCCACGGGAGATTAGGTTTCCTACATATTTAACACAGTGTCTTGGCATTGCACCTGTAATTTGTGGTGATCAAAGAATGAACGATTCTTTTGTTGCATGCATTAGCTGCTAACGCTAGAGCTGTGTGTGTGTGTGTGTGTGTGTGTGTGTGTGTGTGTGAGGTTACTTGTAGCCAAATCTCTGACTCTGTATTAGTTTTCCGATATGCATCAGCTAAGCCGTACATTCCAAGCTACTGACACACAGTCCCTGATATGACTTCTAAGTGCAGTGACTTGGAGTAGTGTGTTTGCCTGCGTCACACAACCTGAGGAAATATGACCGTAGCACCAGCACCAGTCATTCAGAGTCCCACTGCGGGAGCCGCTCAGGTCACTGCCATTTACCTCTACGCAAGCAGCTACACAACACTGTTAAATCTATTTAAAGAGCAAGAGTGGAGGCTTTATAGCACTCCTGAGACGTCCGTTGTCTGAACTCAAATGCTCTGAAACGCAACTTAGGATCATAAGCTGCAAAAGAGTATGATGGGGGAGAAGGGGGAACTCAACATTTCCTGCAAATGAGAAAGCTATAGGTATAGGTTTTTGCCTTTCCTCGTTTTAAGACCAACCTCATTTTAAGGTCGTACTAGCCATTCACAAAAAAAGATTGCAAGGGACACTTTCATCTGAAGAGGTCTGCGTGAGCCATTATCTCACTGGCCCATCTCATCGACTCATCTTGCTATAGCCTTTAATTAGTTCTCTGCTAGGAAAAGGCCATGCTTAGTCAGTTTCCTGTGCACTCTGTAATGGCTTTAATGTTGCAACATCACTTGACTCCCCGCCTGCCAATTTTGTCAGGCCCTCTTGCAGGGATGAGATAACGTCACACAACTGCTGACTAGGAGGGTCATTGTCCAACAGTTATTGTTGTAAATGTTGGCTTACTGGTACCTTATTCGGAACTTGCGAAATCAAGCGGAAATATTTCTTCATTCCAACATGTTACGCTGTGTTTCAGTCTTCTAGGTTATTTAAACTGCGGGGCAGTAGGAAGACTTGGTATTGTCCTTTTGCATTTCTGCTTCCTGTGCGTCGTGGAGGAAATTATTTTATTTTATTGAAGACGAAATTAGCCACACAATCAGTCTACTCAATGAGTCATTCAGACTTGGGGGGGGGGGAAATGACAGGACACATTTAGTCTGGCATATAATTTGTTTTTCCACAGGACGGAGTCTATTGTCCTATCTCTGGTTGACAGCGGTGACTTATGAGAGCTGTCAGTCACGCACAGAAACTTCATCTGCCTCGGGAAACTTATTGTTATTTGCAGGTCGTTGTATTTTTAGATGTAGCGCACTTTATCACTGCCACGCAAGGCGATGTTTGCTATCTAAGGATTTCTTTTTCAACTTTGAAGACGGTGTGAAGCCCTCCGCTGCTCTGTGACAGATTGGAATGAGTGTACCCAACAAGGGGGCCGAGAGAGATGCAGCTTTATTTATTCTTGTTTTCTAAACCTGCTGATAAAATATAGGCCACCTTGTGATGAACCAAAGGGCACAATGACTCAAACCTGGAACAGACATTAGTGAATATCTGCAACCATGCTGGCATCCTTTGAACTGCGAGGCTGAGTTTGGGCTCATGAAATGCGTATTCATGAGTTGAAGGTTTATATAAGTCTTCATCGTCTCACGTGTCTTCTTTTTGTCCCTGTTGCAGAATGCAGAAGTCTCTGTGTTTGAGGTGAACATCCGGTTTGTTGGAGGCCTGCTCTCTGCCTACTACCTGTCTGGGAAAGAGGTAAGGAACTCACTGTCGCCTCCTGCAGTTTTCTCATGCCGCCTCTGATAGGATGGTGGAGATTGAGTGATTGAATGAGTGCTTTTATGTGCTCAAAATCTTTGGATATATTCCCTTTTTAATATCTGTACCCCATTAGCGAACGCCTTAGGTTGGTTCTCTTTCCAAGTGTTGGTGCCCTCTTATGGAGTTCAGTGCGTTTGCTCCTCCTTAGCTGCTGTAAGGGTTAAACACACCGTGGAACACTTGAACATGGCCTGTAATGGCGGCTGTGCATAAGTTCAGAATACAGCAGTGTTAATTCACGTATAAAACCAAATAAATACCAATAGGTTATTTTGTGTGAAAGAGAACATAACCAAACATATTTAAACCTAAGGTTGCCCACAATACAAGGTGCCTCTGATATGGAAACCTGCCACAATTCTTTTTGCTGCTGGTTACTGTACTGTTGTTGTTTTTGTTGTTGTTATTTTTTTTCATTTTGTTTTCTTTTGCTGAAAGGTGGTATTGCAGAATATGTTTTGAAGTGTCTTGAGTGCTGACAAATTATTGGTCCAGACTTGCTTTATTCAGAAAAATGAGAGGAGAGCGATTCCATGGGGCTCCTCACTCTGCTCATGCTGCCAGTCCTGCTGTCTGTGTGTGTGAATCTGCTTAGTGACAAGAGGCTGTGAAAATGACATCAGCAGGGTTTTGCACTCGGATCATGTTCTACTGCCAATTCAGGGACTTTGTGAGAAACCCGCGCTCCCTCAATATCTCCTCTTCTGTTTCTCCTTTAATTACATGCCTCAGTCTCGTAATGAATGATAAGGCCCCATCGAGGAATGTATAACCCTGCAAATCACCTGCAGGAAAGCTTTAAAACAAAAAAAAAAACCCGGGCACAATCTTTTTTTTTTTTTTTTTGCATACTGAAAGATCTTCAGAGCTAATTTATTTTTCAAGACTTATGTCACAAGAGAGATTTCACTCTGAGCGACTTGGACCTGTAATCCGTACTGTAATACGCATATACAGATATACACACTGTCCTATATACACACACAGACACACACACACACGCACACACGCACATAATCTCCACCATCATCATAGCGGTGAGCGAACCAGAGTTGTGAGGCTAAGTGCTTCTTTATTAGCAGGCAGAGATACTGCAGTCTGGCAGGAGTCAGACTGGGAGTTCCCCTGGTTGCAAAACCCAATTTCCAAGCTTGATGAGTGTTTCGGCGCTTTAACACACAGAAAATCTAGAGGAACATTATTTGCTATTTGTAAAGTCCTGGATGTTCGGACAATGGCTTAAAATAAGCAATAATGACACAAATAGAAATAATAATTGTTTCTCATGTAAGTAGCATAACACTAATTATACTTACTTTATACGATTTTTGTAATTCTCCAAGGCCAATAACAAAGTGGGACAATATAACACAAATCATATAAACTAATCCTCTAAAGGACCTTATATGTCAGTAGGGCTGCAACTAACAAATATTTACATCTGATAATTATGTTCTGGATTTATCGATTCATGTGGCCTATAAAATGTCAAATTAGGGAAAAATTACAATATTTCTGATCAAAATGTCCTGAAGCCCAAGCTGATGTCTCTTTTAAATTGCTTGCTTTCTCCCAACAAAAGTATAAAACCCAAAGAAATCAAGTTTGCTGTCACATAAAAATAAAGAAAAGCAGCAAATTTTCACTATTTAGAATCTGGAACTAGAGAGTAATTAGCAATTTTATTTGGAAAGTGTCTTGAATCATGAGTTATTAAAACAAGTGCTGATTAAGCTACTGTTGATCGACTAATTACTTACTCGACTGGCCATTTCAGCCCTAAACTGGAGATCAGTGTGAATGATTTTTGGCTCTGGCTGCGTTATTGTCAGTCATGCTCCAGATTGTCTGGTCACATGTCTGGCACTTATGTACGTATAAACAAGTGCCCCAAAACAGTTGCAGTTCAATTGCAAAATGTACTTAAGCTAAAGGAAAACAGCAAAGCTTGTATTGTAGTGTTTAAAAGTACAAGACTGAGTTTTCTACACTGATATTCATCGTGACTAAAGCTCAGCTGCTAATCCTCTCAACAAGTGCGAAACAGTGGTGGCAAACTGTGACCCCCTCATCACTTCTCAGCAGCCACTCTTTGCTCCATTTCTCTTTTTATGAGAGTCAATCACTTCCAGACTCCTGTATTTCATCAGCCTTGAGAGGTCCCTCTCATTCAGCTGCAGGATGGAGGCTGATGGATGGCTGATGGGGTGGCCTTGGAGGACTGAAGGCAGTTGCTGGACAAGATGACTGAATGTTGCCACTGAAGGACTGTTGATGTAGGGCTAAAAGACTGCTGGGTGGCACTGAAGGGGGTGCTGGGGGTAAAACAATGAACCTCAGCAATACCTCCCGAGTCCAGTTAAAGATAAGTAGGGGACATACTGGAATGACTTGAGTCTGACAGAGGGCCTCTAGATGGCCTTAGATCAGGACTCGTGAACCGTGGGCCAGTGGTGCTGGGACACAAGTCAGGGTCTGATCATCCCTGGCTGGGTCACCTGAGTGAGGGTGTATGATGTTGAAAGACCCGGAACACCCGATGACATCAGGACACATCACTGATGGTGTGTCCCGAGTGCATCCTAGGATGCATCTTAAAACCAAATTGCACTGGCAGAACCCTGAAAAACAAACGCACAGCCTGATCCTATTGAATTTTAATTGCATTCCAACCTCTAATTAAATCCACTAAAGATTTCTTTCATTATCAGTTAGTCCGATGATTCTATTCAATCAAATATTTAATTGCTGGGTCTATTAAAGTGCCAGAGGCAGTGAAAAATACCCATCAAAATATTTTAAAGCCTTAAGTTGTCTTCAGATTGCTTTTTTTGACCAATTAACAGTCCAAAACACGAAGACCTTCAGTTTACAATCACATGGGTCGAAGAAAAACAGGGATCTGTTTTGCACTTTTGCTTGCAAGGTGACTTATGATTACTTATGGTTATCAAAATGGTTGGAAATAAACTTTTGACTAATCATTTAATCGACTGATCATTTCAGCTCTGACAGAGGACATCCCGACAATGTTTATATTTGTGATCCAAATGTAAGTTTAACCCCAACTCTATTAATGTCCCGATGACTGAAGTCACAAAGAAATGATGACGTTTAAACTTAATAAAAAGTACACACCCAAAATGGCATTGCCTTTCTACGACAGTGTCTTGTAAAGCCAGTCCTTGGTAGGTAAGCCAAAATTTGAATTGGCACGCTTGGTCAAAGCAGCGAAAATGAGACGACGTTCGAGAATTTCTACTGTAAGATTGCAAAGTGGGGCTGTATTGCAGGTACATTTTGCAGACGGATGTTTTTATGACAAAACGGACTAATTGAACACTAGTCAGGCATTATGTAACTTTCATTAGAGAGAGGATATTTTTTTCATGCCCTTCCCTGACAAGACTGTCCTCTGTGGAGGCTTTATGATTTTGGATTGGAACAAGATACAGAGACATCTGTACAACCTTTCGAAGTATTTCGATTTAACTATGTCTCCATTTGGAGTGCCATGCAGAGCTATTCAGTTCTTAAATGACTGAAACATTTCAGTGTCTTTAAAACAAACTGCAAACTGCTGAATTTTCTGAAGAAGATTGAAGTTTGCAATTCTCAGTGTGACCAAGCAAACACTGTAAACGGGTTAAGATGTCTTAAAATGTAAATTGTTTGCATCGGAGTTGTTAAATGGGAGTTTAATTTTAGGTCCGAGTGCACTAAGTAGTTGAAGTGTCTGTCTGTATGCCTGGTATGTACCACTTAACTCACGCTGACATTCAACGGTCACTTCAACTTAGTTAAACTACGTTCAGTGCTTTCACATCAGCTGACTCACTTGAGCAAATGTGATTTCTTGCTGTCAGAAAGGTCGAGGTCGATCACCTCGCCATCCTTGGTCTCGCGTACTGTTAGCGCTCTTTGCTGAACGGTATTTTGTAGTTGTATTTACAAGATGGACTTTGAAGATGGGGAGAGTTTTTGGTTTAAGGGGCATGGTGGACAAGGAGTCGAGCAGTGACGAGAGGTGTCCAAGAAAGACATAGGGTGCAGGTAGGGGAGAGGAGTCACTCTGCCTGTTGGTCCTAGTCTGGCTCTGACTCAGAGAGACCTGGGCATTTGATGAAAATTTGATCAGTAAAAGTACAGCTGGTACTGGCTGTGTGCACCCCATTGGCAGGCTTTTAGCGCCCATGCCTCCATACAGATCGCAGCCTGTAACCTCATCCACTGAAGAAAGGGAAGAAGGAAAGGACGGTAGGAAGGAAGTAAACAATGTATGGGAGATTAACAAAGTAAAAGGCTTCCAGTCCTGCTACTAATCAAAGCTAAGTGCTTCCAGGGGGGGAATGACAGAGAAGGACAGACAAGCAGCAAGAATGAAAGAAAGAAAGAAAGCCAGATAGGAAGAGAAGGAAGCAGGAAGCGGTGCATGACGGAAGATATTTTAGGGGAAAGTGAGGGCAGAAACCTGAAAGAAGGAACATGGTGATGATTGATGGAGGAAAGGGATGGAAAAGAAATTTGAAACGATAGATGGAAGAAGATGGAGAGACTGGTGCTACGTCAGTATTCTGTACTACATTCCAACTATAGACTGGTACTATACAGTAATCTTAATAGTAATCTGGTTTTGCAGTTATACAAGAAATCAACTGTTTTGTACTTACAGGAAATAATATTCACGTTTTTTCAAAATAATTTAACTTTCAAAATTTTTTATTTTTTTTTTTACATTTCTCCACCTGTTATATTTCCTTTGTGCATTGCATTGTGGGGGAATAATGCACCTCAACAGCAGACTCAAAAATCAAGGGTTTTTCGCATGCATACTGGCTGTTTTGAGTATTTTTTTAAACTTCTCCAATGTTAAATAACAATATACGATATGATAATTAGTTTGTACTTTTGAATCAGGATACAGCTTGGACGTTGGTTACAGGAAGCAATAAAAAATAGGAAAAGGACATAATCTATGAAGGAAGACTTTATTAAAAGGAAGACAATGTGGGGAAAGTGTATAAATCGTACAATAGAAGTATGGATAAACAGAAGGATAGTAATGAGGTATGGGATGCAGGAAAATGCACTGGGATGCACTTTGAGAAATGGGAAGGTAGTTGTTTCTCCTTTGTTTAAAGTATACAGAAACACTAAAACTGAGATCCTACTTGATGAAGTCATGTTAAATCCTTATTTGCTCATATGTATAATCACTACAAATGCAATCAAACCCTCAAGAAACTTCTTCGTGGAGGGATTGAAGTGTGTAAAATTCAAATTACAGTGCGCACGAGTCAAAAGCAGGCCTTCAAATTAAGGATTTGTTAATATTTGATGTCGATGATTATATGATGAGGTGTCCACCCATTTGCATACCCTTATCATGGAATGATTATAATGAACAACAATGATGATGCGTGATTGTGGTGAAAAGCTAATCCCAATCTCCTTTAGTTGTGTGTGCCAGAATAATCTGTCGATGGCAGGGACGAGTGTCCCAGCTGCCTCTCTCATCTCGTAGACCAACCCCGATTTTAAAATGAATATCATGTCACTGGAAAACCAAAGCACAGGCTTGATTCTCAGGTGTCTTATGGACCTCCTTTAGACACCGAGAAACTGACATCTGGGCTGCAGTGACATTTATCTAAATGGAAAAATGTCTTGGTATGGTATTTTTAGTACAACATTCCTTCCCTACAAAGCGTTTCCTTGCTGAGCCGCAGTGGAGGGATACTTCCTGGTTCCATGTGGGTTTGTTGTTGCGATTTTGGGCTGTGCCATAAACTTGACGTGACAAATTACCAGCAGTAAAGCTCCACAAAACTGCCAGGACAAAGATATCCTCTTGATTTGTCTCGACTCAAACCGTTCCTACTAATGAAATGATGCATAAAAGCCATAATGTGTGAGTTAATAAATCACGGCCATGCATAAAACATACAGGAAAGCGGTACTTTGCTGGTCTGCTGCTTAGCCAGGCAACCTGTGTATCAACCGCAATGGTGACTGGCGAACACTCCAGTGCTGCAGTCCAGCCTTTGCGGTTGGCATTTGGCTCCGGATAGCACAGCACGGGTTTGCCAGTTCCCTCTGCTAATTGTTCGGCATCCGTTAAGATTGCTTTCCCCAAGTATATTCACAGATTTCAGCACAGCCTGATCTGCAAGCAGATAATGCCAAAATCACTTTTGTACATTTCCCATACTTCTCTGTGGTCCTAAGTTAGGCTATTTATTCAGGATGATTATGTTGTTCGCTGAAATACCTCAATGGAGACT
Organism: Gadopsis marmoratus; assembly: GCA_036023855.1. Classification (NCBI taxonomy): domain Eukaryota; kingdom Metazoa; phylum Chordata; class Actinopteri; order Centrarchiformes; family Percichthyidae; genus Gadopsis; species Gadopsis marmoratus. Next base: position 12,447 of record JAVQJF010086033.1, read on the forward strand.
CTGACAGTAATTACGAGCAGAGGATGCTTGTAATACTTTTCTCCCAGTCAGTAGCTCGCATTCATGGTCGGGTGAATGCAGCATTAAACGGAGCGAGAGGCAAACTCAGATCAAGGCGGAGAAACCCAAGAGGCCAGATTGTGACTGACATGCTTACAGACACTTCTTGCATTGAAGCTGGGTAACAGCAGGGGGTCTAGATGTACACGTTTTTGATGTGTTGCTGTGCCATATGGCTGACACGGTGGTAACTTGAACAGCTGCTTACTTAAACAAATTACATCATGTGGCTCCTTTACTTAATTTGTGAAAAGTTTCATGAAAGGAAGGTCCAGCCAGATATGCTTTATTATTCTATTACTTTTTACTTTCTATTTTCAACGCAACACCGAAAACAAGAAGTAAATGTGATTTACACAAATAAGACCTTTCATGCTATGCTTAGCTCTGGGCTAAGACCCTTGCTTGGGCTAACAGCACCCATAAGGATGTAATCAAGCCCTCTCCAGGGCGCAGGCCGAGTACTAGGGTGAGAACTAGTGTGAGTCAAGGTTAGAACCAAAGCAATTACATGTTTAATGCCGTAATAAATTGAAACAAGTTGCGTGCTGTCAGCAGTTTGAAGATGTTCACTCAGGGCTCTTGTGTTACAGTGTGAAGCCCTGAGTGACTGGATGATGGGCGATGAATAAAATGAGGTTAAGCTAGTTATGGGCTTTGTCTAGTCTGGGATTTAGGTCAGCCCATGGCTAAGAAACAGAAGTGTGAAGAGCCTTAACGTCACATTAAACCAAACATGGTCTGTGAGGTGGCGTCTTTAGTCCACCGCTGATATAAACTCATGTCGGTGTTAAAAATACCCAGAACCGGAACCCCTCTGGGACTACGTAATAATGTTCCTGATGAGTGCGCATGACTAAGCAAAAACTAAAATCTGCGTGCAACTTTACTGAAGAGTACCTTTGTGTATTGGAACCAATTAAGAGCACGGTAAAACGTCTCGCATGTAGAATTATTGTAATTATTGGAGGAGAATATGGTTCCTGACATCCTGAAACGTGTTCAGTCTGTTATCTCGGTTGCCCTCGTTTGTCTTCAATTAACACACATCACACTGTAATTAGACCGAGCCCAAAAAACATCAAATCCAGATGCACATGTACCCGAGACGCACTGAATATCCCTCCACGTCTGGCTTTTTCTTTACAGTGCAAGTCCATTATTGGATTTATAACTTTTGATTGTACATAAATACTTTCTCCAAAGCTCACAGGCAAAATGGACGGTGTTAAGATTCAGATATCGGAGGCGGCCAAATTCTGTGATTGAACACCGACGGCACAGAGGCGGACTCCTCTTACTCGCTGGCAGGAACTGAGCGTAGGGTGGACACCCACAGCTAGAATCATCGCACAGACGCACACACGTGACAGAAACACCACACACACACGCGTGAATGAAAGAGGCAGCCAAGAGCAACCCTCACCGACAGGCCGCCTCCCGAGACTGTGACGTCCGATCAGACTCCCGTCGAGCGCGATGCACGCAGCCACAGCTCTCTATTTACCCCATCCCACTTCACTGTGCAGCCACTGGATAGAGGGAAGAGCTGGATGGATATCTTGACACTTTACTGCTCGTCTCATTCATTCTTTAGTGTACTGTTTTTGTTGTGTGTCTCGGTGGTTAGAGCAAGGTGCTTGCAGACGGGGTTGGTTGCTTTCCATTAATCGTGCTAAAAGTGCACGGCAGAGTCGGTGGATTTAGACAGGCTCGAATGCATCCGCCAAATGGTGAAATCTTCTTTGTCACAAATATGGAAGTGTGAGCGTAGGGTTTTTATGTGGATATGCCCCCGTAACTGTACAAAAAACACCCGCCTCCCCTTTTATCTCTGGTTTTTGTTTTGTCTGCCCGTGTTCTTATGTAAGTGCTCATGAAAGATTCGTTCACACCGAGCATCTTGGTTTGTTAAATATTCAAGTTTTTTTTTTCTTTGCACGTTCTTCCAGGACTCCCTTTGGATATTTTGTTTTCCTCCAAGAATCATTAAATGTACAACTCGGGGGAACTGAAGACTCCAAGCTGCACACGTGAGCTTTGAATGCGTTCGTGTTCATAGACTGGTGACCGGTACTTCAATGCACGGTGGGGTCGGCACCAGCCTCTCCATGCTCCTGAAGAGAATACAGTTAAAACCCAGCAGGCACCACACTGAGATATAAAATGTGCGTGTAGGAGTGAGAATGTAATGAAAAAGACCTACAGGAAATGACGAATCATTTTTGTTTCATAGTAACTTGAGAAACCTCTGGTTGGCGGTGAAGCGTTTGTGCAGCTGTGCGCCTTAGTGATAGTAGAGGCCGTCCCTAAAGATTATTCAGTCAATCTGTCAGTCGAGCGAACAATTTTGAAAAGGTAAATGCTAAACATTCTGTGGCTTCTGAAATGTGTGGGTGCCGTTTTCCTTTGCTTGTGTGGTAGTAAAAAGGAGTGTCTTTTGGGTTTTGGGCTATTAGTTGGACAGCTCAAGCAGTTTTGAATATTCCGCACCTTGGGTTTTAGGAAACTGCAATGGGCATGTTTCACTTTTTTGTTTGATTTTATAAGCCAAACAATTAATGGATATATAATCTATGGATTTTTGGTTAATTGCTGCCCCAGGCCCAAACCTAGAGACAACTAATCTCTTGTGGTCCCACATCTTCTCAAGACGCCTGCCATCCAAGGTGCTGGATGGTCGAGCGGTTTGTTCACGTCACACTCGACATGGTGCTTCCTGTTCAGTGCTGGGCTCGTTATTTATGTGGCAACACACAGGCGGTAAATATTCACGTAGCCTAGCTACGGATGGATGGCGTCAAACAAAACTTGCCATCAGGGAAGTTTTAAAAAAACCTATTGAAAACCATGAAGGGAAACCTGTGGTCTGAAGGCATTTTGATCGTCTTCAGCTTACGTTAACTGTGCCGAGCGTGTGTCTTGTTCGGACGTAAAAGAAAAACAGAACGCCCATTGGGTTTGGCTCCGGTTCGGTTGCCAGTCCTTTGGACTCGGATCGGGTTCGGACAGAAATATGCGGCCCGAGCCGCACTCTCGTAGGCAGGGGGCAAGCCTATTCACACACAGCCGCCCACAGTGTAATTCCATCGCTGACCTCTCACTACGCAGGTCAGCACAACAGCCTGCAACAGCTGAGACACACACACACACACACACACACACACACACACACACACACACACACACACACACACACACACACACACACACACACACAGTGTAGCCGTGCGCTGGGCGGAGCCGACGGACAGCTTCTATCTTCTATCCTCAGGAAATCCTATTCACTCAGTGAGAAAATTGGCTTTGGGATGGAAAGAGAAAAACAACCGCCCCTGTCCCTTTTACACCCCTTTTGGCCATCTCTGCTATCCTCCCGCTGTGCTCGAGTAAAGCGCCTTACATATCCGCGCACATTCACATTCTCACACACGGCCAGGCAAAGGTTATTTACCAACCGTCGAGAATGAATTTTCTGGATATCTATCTTAATCTCTTTTTAGACTGGTCTAATCTGTTCTGAGGAGGGAGAGAGGGGGAGAGAGAGAGAGGGAGAGAGAGGGAGAAAGCAGGGCTACAGATGGAACGAGGAGGATTGAGGACAGAGAAGGGGAAAGAAGTAGGGTCTGACTAAAATGATCCACACCAGTCACTTGTTCTGTTTTGTTCATTTTTCTCTCATTGGTTATTGCTGATATGAATGAATGAATGAATTGGTTATTGCTGATATCTTGGGAGAGGTTGTGAAAAACTGATCAATTGTATTTTCCATGCCATTAATGCGGACACTATCAATACCATGAATATGTACTATTATATCGTACTAGCATCAGTATCAAACACTCATCAGGTTTGATTAAAGGGGTGGTGTGTAGGCTGTGCCTCGTTTCTAATGGCTATAAACAAAGGCTGGTCCTTGTAGTGCTCTAAGAGTACAAAGCTCACATCACAAAAACTTCAAAGGGAAAATCCAGTCTAAAATAGAGCCTCTGCAGTTATTCCTAGAACCAGGGAAAAGACCGTCTGCAGAGGCCAAAGTGAGCAAGTCGCTGTCAGGGTTTATTCTGTGCTGCTGTTGTAACAAGCGTAAAGTTCAATAAAACATGAATGATAAAAAAAAAAAAGTCACCCTCAAAACTATACATGGTAGGGGCTTTAAAAGGAAATATGGAGAGTTTAACTGAGAATTTGGGTGAAGGTTAGATGGGAACCATGTTAAAGCTGTAGAGATGCATTTAGCAATGTAAATTAAGTAGTGTGTTAATAATAATGTCGATGTCCCTTCTTTGCTGAAGTAAATTAGATAACAAATAGGCTCTTGGATTAAAACCCAATGGTTAGAGGTTAAGAGCTGTTTATGTACACACTCACACAAGTCACACACTCACACAAGTCACCGACATACATTAAAGGTAAATTGCCAGCCAGGGATTTGAAGCTGTGCTATTGTATCACTGCCACAAGGTTGTATTTCCCTCTGAGGCTGACTGACCAAAACCACTTTAGATAAGAATTCTCGCTTCAGTGAATCAGTAGATGGAGGGGAAGACACACACACACACACACACACACACACACACGCATTTGATATTGTAAAGGTCACACAGAGATAAAATAATTGATTGGATGACACAAAACTGTAAACGGGAACAGCAGTTAAATGGAGCGAGAGCCGTGTATGTTTAAATATGTCACTCTGGGACTTCTGGCCCTTCCTCTCTCATGACCTGGTAATCCATGTTAGAAATCAATATACACAGAAATCTGACATCGAAGTAGTAATAAACTTTGGCGGCAAGAAACAGCATGTGGATGACGTGAGGCAAGATAAAGTAACATTTGCTGTAAGGGAAATGATGCCATTCGCATCATCATATAACGGTGGAAAAGATGAGAGTAGGTTACATTAAGAAAACACAAAATGCCCCGAACAGATACCAGGGTATCCGCAGGGGCTTAAAGTATTAAGTCAGTTTAGCAAAAATGAAGAAGACCCTTAAAGTATTAAAGCGTCTTAATCAGCATTTTACGAGATGTAATTTTTTGGAACATAGATTCAGACGGACGGTATTTCTCGGGCCAAATGGAAATGCTTGTTAATGAAAATGTTTTAATATGAGTGAGAGCGTGCGACTAATATTACTTTTAATGAACTTTGCCTTTGGGTTAGTCACTACTTTATTCCCTCGCGGCCGATCTGAATTACGTCAAACCAAGACTCTTTTGCGATCTCAAAATAAATGTACCGGTATTGTACTGTAAATATAGGGTATATATAGGGTGTGGTGCTGATAACCAGTTGCAGCCTGTGGCGTTGCGGTTAAAATATGTTGAAACGGTCTTAAAAGGCCTGGAATTTAACTGCGGGATTCCCGCACGAGACAAGAGTTTGTGTTCATTGTTCATGTCGGTGCCCCCACAGGCTACTAAAGGCCTGATGTGTTGGGATTAGAGACTCCGTAGTGTTGCACATGCTAACACACGCGCTCCTTTCATTCTGCGTTGCCTGTGTGCGTCTAGCATCCTGTACTGTGTTCCCTTTGGACCAGTCTGTTGCTTTGTTGCTTCAGTACATTATTAGTGCTCTGTAGTCCGTTCTGTCTCCAAACCACACGCGCAGCCGGAAACACACAGCCGCTCGCAGCAGCAGGCTGCTTGACAAGGGGAAAATTGGTTTGGTCAACAGGGTCGCACATGGGCTGAGTCTTCCTTCTTTCCTGTGGCTTGGCGAAGCCTTCATCAGTGCTGTGTCCGTGTGTGCACCTGCGACCTTGAATGCAATTCGGGCAGTTGTGACGCCCGACTAACGACCAGGCTTTGCACGCGGGCAGAAGAGGAATCGAGCTTTTCCTCCCGCGGTGCTTTGACGGACTGTGTAATTGCTACAGCTACACTTTGCTTTATTTTCCCTTCGCTCCCCTTTTGTCCCGTTTGAACCTTTTTACCTAAAAAAAACCCCAAAGTGAATGAAAAGGAAGACGTGCTGCTGTGGTCAGGGCAGCAACCCTCTCCTCCCGGGCCGGAATGGAAAAACAAGCAGAGAGGGCTATGTTAACACCTGCTATCATAACTCCACCTCTATCTGAACTTATTTCCTGGAAAGGAAGCTTTTATTCACAGTATGCTGGATGCAGGAGATAGCGGGTAATGCTGCGCTGTCCTGTTTGGCCTCATTATGGCTCTGTTGTGTCACTGTTATTAAAAAGAGACACAATAATGAAAAGGTTTGTTTATGTTCGATTACTGTCATTTGTCAGGTTTTGACGCCAGAAGTTCTAGATATTTAGATGCATCTGAGGTCCCAGACGATGAGGAATTCATTTTTGAATCCACGACGAAGCTAGCTGAGACGTCACGAGCTCTGAGTGGGACAACGGCCTGGATACCTTCCAAGGGGAGTTGGGACGGATGAGTCGTACCTCAGCCATGCTGCTCTAAACACCAAGTAGTCTTCCAGGCCAAAGTTCCAACATGGGAAGCCAGATTGATGTCACGAGCCACGCACTTTCCTGGAAATCCTTGGCCTGCAGCTGTTGTGGCCATGCCTGGAGTATAGTGAAGAGGTGCCACCACTTCCACTGGTGGAATTTCTCTCAAAATGTATGCTAATGTCAAAATCGTGGCAATAATTGCATGACACCAGTTATTATTTAGTGGGAAATTCTCATTTAGAGTATCTTGGGACATTAAAACTCACAACAGCAGAGCCCACACAGCACTGCCAGGATTAAATCCCAGGATCATTAATGCTAAATAGCGTTGACTCCTGTCAGTGTTTCATTTGAATAATTTTGCATCTTCCCCCATATAACCAGAACTTTACTGACTGAGTATGTAATCACTCAACGTGGATCGTATTCTTTATAACAAGAGGCAACATGTACGTTTAGTGAAACGCTAACATCAGCTACATAATTATTCGTACTCACTTTGTGTGATATTATTAAACCTGTAGTGTACACTGTATACAGTAAGCCCAGCAGTTATACCGATGACTCCCTGAGGTTACTGACCGACAGATCTGCAGAAGGACATTGTTTCTTATTCGTGTCAGCTGGCCTACAGGGATCCTGGCTGCTTCCGTGACCCGTCCTCGGTGGACCGTCTCGCTTCCCCTGCAAGGACGACGAGGCAAAGAATCTATTTGCCTTGTTAATATACTCTCTCTCGCTCACACACACACACACATCTTTGAGTGACAGCGGAAGTAGAACAAGAGTCTCCCCCGTTGCTCTCACATTGGAGTGTTATCATACCGTGGCACTATCTAATCACAGATTAGCAGTTGACTCTGACAGGCCTATTGTTCGGCTTTCTCTCTCCGCTCGTATCTCTAACTTGTACGCCTGTCATTCACCCTTCCATTTTTCTCTTATTTTGCACAGTTTTTTTCCTCTTGTTTTCTCTTTCTTTCGTCTGTCTTTAATCTGTGTGTTGTGTCCCGAAACATTTGTTCCAACTCGGTCCGTTTTGTCCACCTCCGATGTAACGGATAAGATGAGGTTTGATTAATTACAACATTTGCTGTAGAATTGATCATTACTGCATCAGTGGTCTTAGGAAAACTCTGAGCTTGTAAAAATGTAGTTGTGGCTTAGAACGTTTGCAGACAATCGAGGGGGCTCCAGTAATTCACCGAAGCATGCTGAATGTCCACCTCTCTCTGGCTGTAAGACCATTTGAAACCAATGTAATTAACAAACTTCCATTGCCAGGGCACGGACCAGTTTGTCGCCGCCCAGTATTATAGGTCCGGCCTCGAGGCTTTTCCAATCATTTTGAAACGGTCTCGGCAAATGCTCTGATTAAAAAGCTATTGACCCAAACAGTTTCACTTTTCTCCAGCACAGACCTGTGAAAATACCACGCATCAAACTATAGTGTGCTACGGCGTTTTTAATTACAGCTCCAGCCAGCATGCTGTAGAATGTAGCCGGGCCTCTGCTCTACTTCACGGCGTGTGAAAAGAGCAGGCGTTTCCTTGGGTGAGAGGCTGGAGGGCTGCAGGCTCACACGTTAGGCTGCATCTCTGAGTGGAGAGATCAGTTAGCGCAGCGTAGCAGATTTATTCTATATTCAAATCCAGTAGAAAGAGTGGTAGGTAAAGCGTGTACTGGCTGTGTAGCCATGGTATGTTGTGTCATAGAGCTCCACCGTCAAAAAAACTATTTAAAAACACATCAGCGTCGCACCGATCCCACATACAGCGTCCTGTTGCTGTGACTAACCATTAGAGCGCCACGTGTGTTTTAAGGTGCCGTTGGGAACAACGCCCCCCCCAACAGACACACCATTTACTCCTTTCTGAGTAATGTTTTCTTAAAGCGACAGTACCCAGCTGTTTCAGGAAATTACTTTATTTTTTTTTTTTTTAAGTCAAAGTGTGTTGATGTATTGTAGGTGCTGTAGAAATAAAGTTTACTAAATATTTTTCTGACAGGTTTATGTGTCGTCTGTAGGACAGAACTGGTCATAGACAGCATGAGGGAAGGTATTGTTGGATGGACCAATGCGTAACTGGTTTTGGTACAAACCTAACCAACACATTTTGTAGTGATGTTTAGAAAGTGACATGTACCCCATTATGCAGCGAATGCAGACAAAATGAAATGACTTTTTAACGAATTCAGCCGTGCAGGTGCTCCTCCGACCTCAGTTGTTGCTCCGGACGAAAAGCTCTTCAGGTCGGCTTTGGCCCCAAGCCGACTGTGTCCGTATTGTCTTATCTGTGCCGCGAGACAAAGAGTCCAAATTTTGCTGGGTGAAAGTGCGTCATGCCCTGCGGCTCTCTGCTCAATATTAATGCCCAGTGCCAGCCGCGTGCCTCCTGACTCCTCGCCAGGCAGCTCACTGCTCTATGGGACTTACAGTCCAATTACATCAGCTATCCTCCCGGGCTCCACCAGGCCTGTGTGTGTGTATATCTGTACATCTGTGTATCTGCAGTCCCCTCTGATGTCTTTTTGATGTTAGACTGGTGCTTTTATGGCTAATACAGCAGGCCTGTCTTTCCGTCATGTCTAACCTGGCTTTGAAAAAGTTAATGCGCGCGCCTCAGTATGTGTGTGCCGTCTAGCTGTGGAGATCTGAGCGTATTTTTTTTTTTTTTTTTTTTAGCAGTTTGACAGGTAGCTTTGTTTAACACTTGTGCAACACACCGCCTTACAGGTCTTTGTTCTCTACTCGGCTTGTCTGTCTGACGGCCTCCCTTCCTAACAGCTCCTCTGTTTTGTTTTGTTTTGTTTGTTTTCCACAACGATACTTAAAAAACAATAAAAGAAAATAATCAGTCATCTCCCTTAATGACATACAAAACTCGATAACTTGCTCAAACTCAACGCCATCAGAGCAGAACTGATGGTCGTGGTGTCTCGGACCGCACTGCAGAGGGCTGGTGGTTTGGTTCTGTCCATTGACAGCTGCTCCGTCTGCCTTTTTATTTGATCCGCACTTAAAATCCATCTCCAAGGCTGCCTACTTCCACCTGAGGAACGTCTCCAGACTCAGGCCATCACTTCCTGACTCCATCGCAGAGACCCTCATCTATGCATTTGTTACATATCGTCTGGATTGCTGTAACGGAATCCTAATTGATGTCCTAATTGTATGTCTACAGCATCTTCACGTGCTCCCTGTCAAGTTTCATGTGACACTTAAAGGTGCTTAAGATCAAATGTATTATTAATGTTGCTCCATGTCTGCTGGATCTGTAAATTGGCAGCTGTTTGCGAACACATTTGCCAACTTTACAATGCGATTCGTTTTCCGCTTTGTGATTTGTGTTGTTGGAAAACAGTGCTGGCAAAATGCTCATCAGCCCGTATATCACCAAAGTGGACAGATTGGCTGCCATCATTTCATTCCTTGTATCTGGAGTAATAATGGGCCGATATTGGACAGATCTGCCAGATGTACTCATAACGCAAAATAAAACATGTGTACACTCACAGTTGCACGTGGCACTGTGCTTTAATTATACCCAAAAGGAATGTTGCGTTTGTGGTACGTCGCCAGCCCCATCAGTCAAAGTGAAGTAACAATAAGGTTCTGTAGCTTTCAGTTATTCCGCACACAGGCTGGATCTTTGGGGTAGACGGCTGTGTTGGCAATCAGTAAATTCCTCAGAGCTGTTGTCTTTTCAAAACAGCCTGAAGGAAGAGACATTAAATTCTTAAAGCTACATTGATTTTGTTACCTTTTGTCCAAATTTACCAGCCGTATAAGCAAAGACAGTTCTCTGTAGACTCAATCTGTCACTTGTAGCATGTTGATCTATAAGCCTGCAAGGTTTTTTGTTTGCCTTTTTGTTGGCACATGTTTTGAAGATACATCGCACAGAGAAGGAAATACTCACCCATGATATCATCTCTCGAGCAAACATCAATTCAAATATTTTATTTTGTAGACTTCCGCGGATTTTAGTGGATTTACATGGAACATTAACAGCCGCGATACACACATGACACGCTCTTTCTCGGGTTGTTTGGACCCAAACGCATCCAGCTTTTTTATCAATCAAACGGTGGAACAGGGCAGCCCATAGGCTTGAAAGCGTCGTTTTTTTTTTTTATCACAGACCTTTACCGAGAAGGTCTCCGCTATGGAGCTTCGCAGTGACTGACATTTGCCAAATGTGACTCTGTGACATTTAGACCCAAAATCACCACGTCATAGTCCATTTAAAGCATTTTTGATTCATCCCATGCCTTTTGAATATTAGGTCGGTGACTTGTCACACAACTCATTACACCTGTGTCTTCACCCAGGTCACATATTCTCTCCTGGGCTTGGCATGCAGTTCTTCACACGCTGCTTCCAAACCAAGTGTGGTGCAGGACGATGTGGAAGCAGTGCTGTTGCTGGCCGATCTGTGACACGTGTTCGGTCGGTGTTAGCTTTGTCAGGTGGAGTCAGATCAGACTCTTTAGAGTCTTTGGGTGTTGTTGAACTGTTGGAGTGAACATTTGACGTTTTCCTTCAGACGAAAGCCTTCCGGGGTTCTGACAACACGGACACTTCGCTGGGACACCGGAATGGCACCGTTTCTCCACCGTACACCCAACCACTCTCTGATTCATTTCTACTTTTAGTCTGTTGTTTCGGGAAGTATATTCTTCTGAAATATTCATTGTTGTTACCTTCAGTTTGTTTACCGTGGGCTATATTTGTCCCACAGCCCTTCCTCATCATTCCCAATGTGGCTGCTGCAGTGAATGAACAGACCTAAGTGGAAAATCTGGCAGTTCAACATAAACAGCCTTTTCATTGTCTTAGCCATTTGTTTCTGGCAGACTGAATGTGTTGGTCAACAACATTAGTGTTATTAATATGGTAATTATGTGTGTATTGTCCCTTAATGTTTTTGTTCTGGAGTTTCCCCTTGTCAACCAATCATGACGCAGTTTAAAGTAGGTTAAGTGCGGCAGAACCTTTCATTATTTCAGTTTTCTTTGATCATGAACGGGTCAGCTTCCATTTTGCCATTGTCGGATAATTGGGTTGCCATGGAAACTGCGTCCAAGCCTCAAAGCTCAGCTACTGTTGCTCCTGGCCAATCACACAATCAGCTGTTACCAGTGATCGTATAACCATGCACAGGTCTTCCTGCTCTTCGGAGGAACCTTTTGAGGTGGAACAGAGCAAATGTGTTTCCCTTTGAAGCTTTTTGTTCAATGTGCAAATTTCCACCTCGGCCCTCCTGTCGTGCTGCTTGGCCGGAGGTTTCCGTTTGGCAGCAGTTGCATTTCTTTCAGATAAACAGATGAAATGTGAACAGGGAAGCAAAGACCCCAAACACAAGTGGCCACTTGAGATGCATTTGAGATCCATCTAAATGTCAGGTGTGAACCGCAAACTGCCTCCGCTGGTTTGAGACACAATCTGGATACGAGATTCCCATTTGCCCACCAGGCTACCTGCTTAATTGCACACAGTTACGAGACTTTGTTGCATAACATCTATCTTTTGCATTGTGATGAACAACTATAAGCTGAAAAGCATAATGTTTCCCAAATGGCCCGAATATTGTCAATCCTTCTAGCTGAGATCATCAATAGGTGCATTGATGTGTGTTACGACAAAACTGACACGTGTTGTAGCAGAGCATCAAACTCGACTCGTCGTTTGTTGCTCACATTGCAGTTCTTACCCCCCCCCAGCCCATCTAAACGTGCACTCCTCCCCTGTAACTTTCCTACAGAGACGGCAATTTTCTATGTAAATTCACTTTCCCCCGGTCTGCTTCGTTTCCATAGCAGCACCGTCAGAAGAGCTGACTGTCAAAAGTCAGCACCGACTGTGCCACCAGAGAGCGGAGGAAATGGTATCACTTCTCATTGCTTGTGTGTGTGTGTGTGTGTGTGTGTGTGTTGATATGCAAGAGCGAGGCAAACAGTGCTAATATTGAGACGGAGGGCGAAGCCGAAGCATTTTGCTGCCTTGGAAAGCGCTTTTCTACCTCTCTTGTCACGTCTCAGGAGAGGCTTCCGGCAGTGAACCCAGAGGAGATCAGGAAGTTCTGACATCCCAGCCGTCACAGCTTGATTGACATCATCTTGACAGGGCTACATCTTCCTGCCCTGTAGAGCAGAGTTGGTGCATATTGGCTTTAAACTTTAGTTATTAGTTATCTTGTCAGATTTGCAGTGTGTGTGCACCTTTGCGTAATTTCCCAGACAACTTATTAGATATTTAAGTTATGTAATGAGAAAGTCTACCCGTAAATTACACCAGATAAATAACGGGATGTATTGAGCAGCGTGGATGCAGGATGTGGGAAATTATAGCAACAGAAACGCACTGTGAAAAGATGAGAAAACATTTGCTTTCATCGGGAACAACATAAGTGTTGTTTGCTGTGGATGGCATGGCTGTCGCAGCATGCGACCCGAAACCATTAAGTTGGCGATAACTTTACCGTTGATTGACTAATTGACTTTCAGCTCTGTAGGCATCGTATACTCGTATAATGTTTGTACAGTTGAGCCCCATATTCATACAGAGAATATGCTGTTTTTTTACCAAAAGAAAATCCAAGAGCCGACACAAAGTCTTTCTGTCAACCTTCCTCTTCCTCCATCACGTTCATCTGTAAATGATTGGCGAGTGTTTGCTAGTGTTAATAATTTTGGACAGTAATACGTATTCTGCCTTTTTGAAACCACAGCATCCTGGGAAAACCGTGCTGAGTGAATTAATCTGGGCCCGAAAAACCTCAGCAAACTGACTGTGAATCGAATGCTGGGGTTTTCCTGTATTTGCATAGTCAGACTACATGTAAATCAGTCTCTTTCTTTTCCTGTCCTCTCTTGTCCCATTTTCTTCCTGTCTCTCCCTCCTTCTCCTCTTTTGTCCTCATTTCTTTTCCTCTCTTTCATTTACTTTCCCCTACTTCCCTCTCCTCTCCTATCCTTCTTTCCTTTCCCCTCTTTCTTTTCCTTCTCTTTATTCTTCTTTTGTCTCCCCTTTCTACCCACTCATCTCCTCTTTTGTCCACCCCTTTCCTTGTCTCTTGTCAGTCCTCTCCCCTCTTTTCGTCCTCTTTTGTTTTTCATTTCTATCCTTTGCTCTCCTTTTCTCATCTCCTTTCCTCTCCTCTTCCTTCTATCCTTTACATTCCTCTCCTCTTGTCTCCTCAAATTATCTTTCCTCTCCCCCTCTTTCTTTTCCTCCCCTTTCTTCCCCCCTCTCCTCGTCTCCTCTCCTCTCCTGCCATATGCTTTGCTTTCGTTATTACTATTTCGTCTCCTCAAGTCAGTGTTTTCTGTACTTGAGTGTGTTTTTCGGCCACCCTCCATCCTATGTTTTCCCACCCTGAGGCAAGTTATTAAGCCCAGTGAGGTTGAGAGAGAGACTTTGACGGAGAGAGTGGAGAGGAGGACAAGAGCAACCATTCACACAATAGCAGGCTTCTTAACCACTGAAAGCTGTCACCTCCTCAGAGTTGTGTGTGTGTGTGTGTGTCTGTGTGTGTGTGTGTGTGTGTGTGTGTGTGTGTGTGTGTGCCCTAAGCCTCTCCACCTCTCCCATACAGCTGTCGGAGCAGCAGCCCGCAAACGGGTCCCATTCAGCTGACACCCAGACAGGCGTACGCTGGTTTACGCTCTGCACATTTAGTCGGCACTCATCATTCAGTTTTGCCCGCGTGGATTCATTAAATCGCGAACTGAAATGTCACACTTCTGAGGCCCTTCTTAGTGCTACTTGAAATAGAATAAATAAAACGCAAGATCAGTTTTTCCCTTGAAATAAACATCAAAAATTAACACTTTGCTAGTCCTGATAGAATTATAATTTAAAGTCATACTGCCCTGTCCCCCTGCCCAGTTCCTTGGTTTACATGCAGATCATAACCATGGTACTATCAGTGTAGAGGAAGAGCATGAACTTTATATAGTATGCATCTTTGCATGCAAAAGGTAAAGTATTTGGCATCATGAAGGAAGTTATGGTGCCACAATAGAGTTGATGCCTGGTGTCTACCTGTAGTGCTGCCGCCCCATATAAAGGGCAGGAGATGTTGTATGGCACGGAAAACCTTACAAGGGGATGTCTGAGAAGCAGGTCAGTAAGCAGGACTCTGTATTAACAGAAATATTGATGAATAAGAGGCACCAATAACGTAATATTGAAGGGGAAAAAACAGGAGAATAGAAGAATAAAGGGGGTAAAACCTGCATCCGCCCAACAAGATGTCACCCATTCTCTTATTATTACAGACCAGTGGCCTTTTGCCTTCTCAGCCTCACTTACATTGAACCTACCATCTTTCTCAGTTGCTGTGGTGTGAGCTAAACACTTTTAAAGAATATAAAACTAACAAACAAACATTAATTTAACTGAAATGACAGGAATAAATGATTTAATACATAATAAGGGACTGTTAATGATGTCACTTACATTTTGGGTCCACATATTTAACAACAAGTGATAAATTATTAACTAAACAATCCAAAATTGCTCATTTAATTAATCGTCTGTTGGCCATGTGTATGTAAATTCAGCTGTATAAGAAATAGAGAATGAGATGGAGAGGACAGAAGGGTTTCAGAGATGGATGAATAGAAGGGAGAATTGGCGAGGAAGAGGGGGAAAGAGGGGGTGGTCTTCTGGAGTGATGTGGGTGTCAGTGAAATGAGGAAGGGAGACCTGGTGAAGGGCAGAGGGGAGGAGAAGAGGGCAGTGTGTTCGGATCCCGGAGGAGGAGGAGGAG
>JAVQJF010086035.1:0-31152 GCA_036023855.1 Gadopsis marmoratus
CTTATTTTTTTATTCTTTTATTTATTTCTCTTTATATTTCCACATTTATTGTGATATTCTTTTATTCTTTTATTTACATATTTATTCTTTATTGTGGCACTCCTATCATTCCATAGTTAGGGCTTGAAACAGAGGTAAAATAAAGTTGTTAAATCATGATTTCATTAAATAGTTTTTAGCTCCTGCAGGCCTGAAAAAGGTAATCTATGCCTATTGTATCTCTTACTCCTGCACTTGTTGCATTGTTGAACTGGATTATCTTATCCTTTTGTGTATGACTTGTTTATGATACTGTCAGAAAATATTTTATACATTTATACGCACGAAAGTGCTATAAAGTTGTTACTGTAAATACTTCAGTTTTTCCTCTTGCCAATAAGGTTGGCTAGCATGTCCACACTTACAACTCACAAATGCACTCAAACATGTTTATCTTGCCTGCTGCCATGTACTGCATAGTAGTAAAATTATTCCTAGGATTAATATATTCTCAGACTGTCCTTCTGGCCTTGTGCTCTAACAAAATTGTAAACATACTACTCAAACATTAAACCATTCGAGATCCGATGTTAGCATATTACAACAGTATCCATACAGAAAGTCCCATATCTTAAGGGCATAATGGTTACACATGACTGACATTTACTGTATGGGTTAAACAAACATGGCAGGGGAAGTTAAATGGCTGGAGATAAAAAAAAAAACATGATGAAAATACTACGACTATGAACGGCTATGACTGAAATTCATAGCCATTGCTATATTTGGCAGCTGACGGTGGGATAATCACATCGAGCTGGATAATAACCCCCCCACCTCAATAATAACTGAGATGGGGGGGGGGTGCTCAAAGGAGACCTACGACCCTCAGAGTGGTGAGGACGGTCACTGAAGGGTTGTGATGATTACTATACATTTCGAATACCTGATTAATGACCTTATTACTTTGCTGATTAACTGATTCTTTGAAAAAATGTCTCCAAATGGCTTTTTCCCCCCTTCTCATAAAAATAGGTTGAAAAGAGACCAAAAAGTATTACAAATAATTCTTAACACTATATTTGAGCTGCAGTCCAACATTACCATAACCTTACCATCATGCAAAAAAAAAAAATTGAGAAATGTTATATGCAGCTATTGTAAAACTCATATGAACATGTTATTTCAATGCATGCTGAATAAGATGGATGTGCCTACCTGAAACCATCTCCAACTGTGACGATCTCCACCTCACTGTCTGTTGAGGTTACATTGATCTCCTCGCTTGCAGGAACAGCAGGAGCCGGAGCTGGGGTTGCCTCAATCACCACCACATCCTCATCCAGAGCACCTGAACACACCAGTTGAATTAAGTGTAGTTCTGACATAAACCATATAATATGACAAAGGCAAAAAAACTGTCCAACTATAACAGAATTAACAGAAAATACACAGTTGAAATAAAAACTCCTAGCCTGTACTCTTGATTTTGACCACTCATTGGATTTTGACACTTTTTGATTTTGGCACCAATGTGCCTTTTTGTGATTTCTAAGTACAACAAAAAACGAATAAACATAAGTTTGTGCATGCCTTCATATGGATCTACTCTCACATAGCATAGAGAGGTACTTTTGCTGCTTTTATTTTCAAAAAGCCTGAGCTCCCTTTCTTTTTGGTATGAAAACCAAACAAGTTGTGTAAATGGCCAGATAGGATTTTTCCAGTATCTTCAGGCTAACAGGACAAATATAGGTCATCAGTTCTCAACTCTGTTTGCACTGGGATTGGCGCTTCCCCCCCCACCCCCCCTTTCACCATTCCCAAATCTGCCCTGTGTTTGGTTCCTCATGAAACAGATCTCACCCTCTCTCTTCTTGGACTAAATACCAATATAGCCCCCTCAGGTGTGTTCACTAACAGTAAATGGTAGCAGCAATAGATCAGAAAGGAGAGTGTAGAGGGTAGATATCATCTTAATGACAATAATGAGAGATTATTTTTAAAATATTTTAGATGGAAATTATTGCAACTTTCAATTTAAAAAAGTGCACAATATTTTAGAAATGTATATCAAGACAAACATGCAGCAACATTCACAGACTCAAACTGTTTTTACTTATGGTTTCCAGATGACCACTTTTTAAACATTGATTTACACAGGAATATGACATAACTAGAACATCTATTCTTTCAAACAACCACATGCACTGTCAATTCTTCATCTCTAGGGGTCCTTCGTGAGGATTAATGCCCCCCCGCACACAAGTCATGGGAAAACTAATTTGAGACAAATGCATCATTCTTCTCAGCCCTCTTAACGGAGCCACTGCCAGGGCCATGGGACAGCAAGGGGGGCAGTGCCTCCCCAAATAGATTATATGTTGTAGGTTTTATAACTGTACTCAAAGCTTAATGTACTGGTTTACTTTAGTGTTTAAGTCCAGGAATGAGTCTATCATTTTCGCTCCCAGCAGTGATGAAGATACTATACAGCACGATGTCACAGGCAATATAGGTTCATATGTGCTTATAGTCTCATTCCTGTTTCTAATTACGGTCACAATTTCTCAGTGAAAGTGAGAGTTGCTGACTCATGCATCTGGTGTATGAGCCAACGTTACAAACTCTCTCCCACATTCTTAAACCTTCCATGTAAATCTTAAGCCAACCTTTTAGGGCCGATAGTACAATCATTTTCAACCTATATACATATATTTCAGCCTATATGAGGACAGGACATTTAGATGTGTCTGTTCAGATCTACCAGTGCAGTGACTGTGAGCAAAACCTTTTACTATATTCTATCACCAGCTAAATGTCCAATGCACTGGAGGCTCTGAAAGCTGGCTAAGAGGTTTTAAAATAACAGAAATTTTAAAAAAATCTAAAGGTAATGCTCATTTACTCACGAGTGATTAACAAAATGTTATGCTGCAGTAGTGTAGACTGTGTTTTGTGCACATCACTAGGTGACTTGCCATGCTCACGAAGTCTATAATTCCCCAGTGTGTTTTCTATTCCTCCTGAGAACTGCTGCTTAGCACCCTCTGCAAGTCTAACTGCCTGGCACTCTGGTGATGCCTTCATGTGGTTACACAAACAACACCACCTTATAAAAAAATGTGACAAATGTGTGCAGTGTTTGGTTTGGTAAACAATACCTACTACGACTATTCCTACCATGAATATATAACAAACACTGGAACATGTATGTCAAAGGGCCATGAGACAAATTTATGAAGCCCAGCCTTGGTAGCCACTTGATCAGTTTGTAGAAAGAGGACATGCAATTTGCTTAAGATGGGACAATCATCCTTTGTAACGGCTATTGATGACGAAAGATGTCAGAAGAAGTCAGATGTGTGCATATGGGAATTTGTACAATTTTATTTGATCTAAAAACAACAATCCAGGTGGGGCCTGCATTTAAAGTACATATTGTTAATTCCCATTTAATAATCAGGATTAAACTGTTTCCTGGCTACATGGCACACCTGCTGCAACTCTGGGCATTTACAAGGAAGGTTTCATCACTTGCCTCCTTGCTTTTCCCCTGCTGTAAACAAATGCCTTGTTTTCCCTCCGAGACCTGCAGTTTCTATGCAAAGGCAAAGGAGGTTTCTCCCGCTTGCCTCCCACCATACAGGCACAACAACTAACTTTCCATTCTCCCATAGGGCCACAGCAGCAGAAATATTGCTACGGCTAAATGGCTACATGAGGAAAACAATGAACCAAGGGAGAGGCGGGGCCTTTTTAAAATCATATATCCTGTTGTGATTGCTGGAAAATTTCAGGATAATAAATAAAAAGGTGTCCTTCATATGCACACTGGGCTGTGTCCTTTCTCATAATGAACAGAAAGCTATGGGTTAGATTTAGGAGCTGCATAAACCTGATGTTCAAACAGGTACAGAGGGCTGCAGTTTCCATTACAGCCTGCCAGGTGTGGGGCCCTGAAAAGCAGAGGGGAGTAGCCATTCCTTTATGAGCTGTGGCCAAGCCGTCACAACAACATACAGACAATATTTTTATGTATGTTGCAACATTTATCACGTGTATGGAAAACTCAAGCCAAAGGCTAAACCTTTCACAAAGTTACGTGGACTTAAAAAAAACACTACAGTAGCAAAAGGCTGCCATGTGAAATGGAGGGCAGAAGCTATCTGTGAGCATGTTTTCACTACAGCCAAACAATACGCAAAGTCCTATGTTTACTTCCCCTTCTGTGGTTGAGAGCCAGAATGAAATCACCTGGTGTGGAATGAAAACCTTTAGACTCTTGATCCTGCTTCAGTAAACACGCAGTAAGTGAGATAATTTATCATCATCACACTTCTGCTACAGCCAATTAATTCCTGATTGTACAGTGAAGGGAACTGGAAGTCAGTGGTTAAACAGTTAGATAAATTGGGACAATACATGCAATACGTAATGTCATTTAAATAAAATTAAAAAATAAAAAAGGCACCACACTAAAGCAGGCACAACACATGCTGACCTCTTCTCAAGCCATTTGTTTTTCTGTTCTGCATTTCAGTGCATATTAATTAACATTGCATCAATGTACTTCAATTAAAATATGTTAATTCATGCCGAATTGGGTATTCTTCTGCAACGTTACAGATCCTGGTACACTTTTTCCATTATGCTGTTACAACTGCGATGGTACTCCTCTTTTAAACAAACTGCACAAAACAGTCATACGAATAAATATGTCCACATTGTGGTTAATATTCTGCCTGTTGATATCTATTAAATCCATATTAATCTAATAATAATTTATAAAGGCCCTTATATGCCCTCTAAACGTTATTTTACTGATTGGTCATCAATAAAATAGATATATAATTATATTTGAACTACTCAAATACAAACATTGATAGCCTTAACACATAATGCCTAATCGTGACTGCACAGCCTACAGCCAGGCTTCTGTAGTCCGGTGTTATAGTGATCACACAGCGATGACACAGTATCATAAGGAAGCCTTCCCTGTTGGTTTAGAATGCTTATAACCATATGATAGCCTACATACACATACTGCAGCTCATGCTGTAAAACAACATGTTAGATACAATACAGGGATTACAAAGCAAAGATACAACTGTAATGTAGTCGTGGTTTGTAATTACCTGTGGCAACAGTAGCACTGTTGGGCTGGCTGCTGGTGCTGCTGACATCTACATACAGCTCATCTTCTGCTTCGGTAGAAGAGGGGGAGGACGAGTCACTACTCAGCTCCTCGCTGGAACTACTGGTGCTATGGAGTAGAGCATACTTCCTACGTGCAATGACTTCACGTTTCTTCCTCTGCAGTAGTAGTCGCTCCTTTTGCTTCTGAGTCCGCTGACCCCCTCCAGGAGCTGTTTTCACAAAGCGCTTCCTATGCAGAGGCCGGCGGCTGCTCAGACACGGCCGCTTCAGCAGCACTGGCTCAGCCTCAGACCGTACCCACTTATGAGAGCGATTCCCCCGAGTTCGACCCAAAACAGGGCGCAGACCAACTCCAGTGGCCCCTCCTGTTGTCAGGGCAGGAGCCTTGTGATGGCCCCCTGTTGCTCCAGTTTCACCCTCGTCCTCTGAGCTGAGAGTGTCCGAGTCCCCGAATCGCAGGCTAGAGGAAGGGGAGGAAGCGCAGTCACTAAAAGAGGACTCGTGATTATGGTCATCCTCACTGGGGTGCTGCAAAAGTTCTACCCTGGGACGCTGTGGGGCCACTGAACTCTCACTGTTGTGGCCCTCCTTCAGCGAGCAGTCTGATGGTCCTGCCTGTTGCCCTTTTCTTTTTCTCCGCCCAGGGAGGCTCCGTTCCAAGTCTCTGTGCGTTCCTGTGTCCCTCAGGGGCAGATGCCTGGACTCACACAGGGTTTCAAATTCACTGCCTGCCTTTCCAATCACCTCCATGTTGTTAGGGAAGCTCTTGGCTGCCTCCATGGGCTCTGGGTTCACCAGTGGCTCCTTCAGATGCTCCTGTCTGCTGGGGGCCTCAGATGGCACCTCACTCTTCATGGTGGCAGGTCCGTCCTCAAAGGGCAAAAGCTTGTGTCAGTGCACTTGCGTCAGTTCCTAGGGGTCTATCCGCTGCATCTCACAAAACCTAAAAAAAAAAAAACGGAAGAAGAAAGGAAAAGAGTTACAGGTGCACTTGCCACTCTGCTGAGTGATTGCCAAAAGACAGATTATATAATGTCAGTGACAGGATTAAGACCTTTCATATCACGGTCAATTTCACAACAAAAAATAAAAAGCAAAAGAGTGTTTACATCTATAAAACTATCAAAGCAGCAGGTATCACTGGGCTTTGGTGGAGTCATCTTAAATTGAAGTACAAAAGCTCATTTGACAAGCTTTTTTTTTTTTATGTATCCAGATCCAGGGCAGCAATTTTATTTTAAACAACTAAAGTAATTGATAACAAAAAGGACAGCATATTCAAATGACTATAAATTATAATATTTATCCCTACTTGTAGCAATTGTAAGGGGACACTGAAAGGTTACAAAGCGATTTAATAAAAACAGAAAAGCAACTGCAGAAGCTAGTTAAAAAATAAAGATAATGCAAGGAGCATAAAAGAGGCAAACATCAGTTAATAGATGATTACATAAAAACAAGTCTATAAAAATGTGTCATCTCCCTTTACATTTTTGT
The DNA here is from genome assembly GCA_036023855.1 of Gadopsis marmoratus. Classification (NCBI taxonomy): domain Eukaryota; kingdom Metazoa; phylum Chordata; class Actinopteri; order Centrarchiformes; family Percichthyidae; genus Gadopsis; species Gadopsis marmoratus. The sequence continues at coordinate 6,637 of JAVQJF010086035.1, forward strand.
CCAGATCCATATTATTGTATGTTTTTCTATTACGCAGATAATGTGATAATTGAAGTTTTCATGCAATGTACTGTTTAAAATCAGCCCTTTAGAATATCAGATTTCTAGCATTTTACTGACCAATTAGCAACACACAGGCCTAAAAACAAACTTTAATATGCCTATAGCAATATTTCACAAATCTCAAAAGAAAACCAGCACAATGAAACTGATTCTCATGTTTACATCATGACTTTGGGACACGTTGGTTTGCATTGTGTGCACCAAGTAGAAAGAGAAAGGGACTCTTTAGGCATCTTGAGCAGTGGGAGAAATTTCACCGCCGTGCAAGGTCTCCCAGAACAACGGACAATTCCAGTATTGCCGAAATGTGCTCTTCTTCGCAAATACAACAAAACGTTTGTGTCCATGTATTTGCCAACCAACAGCCCTGACAAGGAATAAAGGCTCTGTGCCCTCAGCTGTCAATAAAACTGAAAGGTCCTTTTAATGCGATGAATTAACTTAGTGTTTTACTCGTGCTGCTTTTAAGAAAACTGTGCTATTGTAGGCATATGTTCTCCTCCTCGGTTACACAGATAACCTGACGTAAAGTAGTTACTTTCTTGCAATATATCACATATCCAGTATCCGTCGTATGGTGATATCATTATCATGGGCAAGATTCTGTGATATTGCTGTGTGTTCTGAAACTACTCCAGTGTTTTAATAGTGTGAAATGGGGAGTGGGTTTTTTGTATGCGTTTTTACATTTGGTGTAAAAAAGATTACAAAGGTTTACAATAGACCAACGATCTGTAACAGATCAGGCTGTATATAGCTAATACTAATCCATTAAAAGATCTTTTGATACTGATCCAGCAGACTGGTTTGGACAGCGTTCATGTGAAACATTAAAATTGACTGCTCTTAATTGGAGTGACCACAATCTTTGTGGATCTCTCTGCTGCCGATAGCACTGTGTCATTAATCACACAGGATGTTGCATATCTGCAGTGATGTTCCCTGATGAACTGTGTTTTTCAGCAAACAGTCACATATCATTAGGGACAGTGTGAAGAAAATGACACAAGTGCAGGCTAATGCACTATATGCACGTGGTGATGTCGCCCACAGCAACATGCCGAGTCTACCACACTTCTTGATACGATGTAATCGGGACACAAAATCACAGCGCTACTGTTTCAGCAGGTGATTTAGTAACATTGTACCGACCCTTTCTATGTGACCATCTAGAAGTACAAGTGATGTAACACAACACAAGAAAATATAACCAATACTTTGTTGGTCACATCCACACTGTTGGCGGAGACCACACAATTCACAACATCAAGAAATTTGGACGTATAGCGTTGAGATATTATCTCTAAATGAAAAGTGTCTGCCAATATGCATGTATGTCATTTTATCTTTATCAAAATCAAACTTCTCATAAACCAAGCCTGCCAAACATGGTACAAATTTAGAAACACCACTACTGCATTTAAGCAGTACTGTACTGTTATTCCTTTGCCCGGCCTCAGCTGTTAGCAAAGTCAAGACTCACGTAGACTTTTTACGACACATCTGCAATAGCTACCAAAGCGTTCGCTTTCCATCTCTCTGCCACTGTCTGACCGAAGACTTTAAACAACATAGTGGTCACTGCAGGGTAATTGTATTGGACTACATTAGCTTGTGCAGGTGTTGACAATGTTCTTGTGCGTTGCGTTGCATTAGAAATGCTTTAAAAATGTAATTTCATTATTAATTCACAACTCAGTTTATAATAACATGCTGGTTGTCACTTGACCTGAAGCTGGGGGGGGGGGGGTCCTTTTCTCAAGGATTCTGTGAGATTGTAAATTTAGTGAACCTGACAAGTCACAAGGCTCTTTCTGCTTTTACACACACCTCACTGACAGATTGAGAGTCCTTCAGATGGCACAGAGAAAGCTGCGCAATGACATGCATGAATGCAGGGGCCTCAGAGGAACCATCCCCAAGCAGCAAGCATCAAGGCTGAATGACACACGGTTCTCACAACGAGGACCAAAAAAAAAAAAAAAAACGGTAAGTAAGAGATAATGCGGAGGCTACCAAGTGAGCCAGCCGCAGCTGCTTCCAGCAGAAAAGATTTGGTGTAACAGACATGGCCAACAGTAAACCAGACCAAGACGTACGGCCGACACGGGGCTGCTGCTGCTGACGATGCCCACTGTGCTTTTATGTCTCGCGAAACCACGTCCAACCACTCTGACTAGGCAAGAAAACAACAGAGCATCATATATGTATCTGGCTCGACAGAAGCCACCGAGGCTAAGCACAGTTTCTACAACGCTTAACGATTACAATGAGCTCGTTCTGCTCTCTGGAGCCCACAAACGCTGCTGCTGCTGCTGCTGCTGGGTGGCTACGGCCAGATCAACGCGTCCACTAAAATAGGACTGTGTGCAATGTCAGTAACTTGTGTTGAGATCGTTGCGATAGCGAACGAAGAGAAACCAAAGTGGTCAGCTAGCCACCTAGCCTGACAGACACACACACACACACACTCCAGACAGAAGACAACAAAAGACAACACGTACCTGGGTCTAAGTCCTTTTTTTTTTTTCTTTTTCAAAATGTGTCACCGTCCTCTTTGAAACATGTGAGGTTAAATCCTGTGGGGAACAATGACAAGCGTTGAAAACGGGCACTTCTCTAAATGTTAGCCCCAACTGCAACTAGGCAGGCCTACACAGACACCGCGATCCGAGGACGTTGGTGCCAGGGATTGTGAAACTGACAACACAGTCCCGAGCTGATCCGAGAAGCAAAATCGAAGGCAATGGGCCCTGGAAGGCTACGAGCTAAGCTAACATAAAGGCTAGTTCCACTTCAATCATCAAACACCCGGTTATATTCAGTCATTGTTACTCGCAATGGAATCCCATCTCATCTTAAAAAGGTAGCACGACCTCTCTATTGTGTTTCTATATGACAAGATAAAAATGTCTCACTATTAGCCCTCGACGAAGTTGCCATTCCTGCCTTTCGAGGCATCCACTCTTGTTTACCCAGCAGGTCGTCTATTCGCTGGCTACACAGCCGTTACCCTCATCGCCGCCCGGGGGCGCCAGATCGCTATCAGCTATTTTACGACACTTTGCGACAGCTCAACGTAAGCCCTTTTTCATTTCAAAGCAGAGCAAATATAACTACTCTGTCGAGAGGACGCTCTTATCGCCCCGTTTAGTTTAAACACGAGAGCATTAGACGGTCTGTGCAGTTAAAGGCGTCTACGACTTATTCCGATGACAGAATAAGTTAATCATTGTTTTTGTGTGGCTCGCCGTCCTAAATCCTCAATTCCAAATACTAGCGCGCCCACTAGCGGATATAGCTGGGACGTGTGGAAATTTAACTAGAAAACGTGGTCTTATCAAAATAGTTAACTTTTACAATTTACAAAGAAGCTTTCCGTCGAGTCACTGGAGGAACTAGCAGTAAATCTAGAAAGAAACGTTGTTTGCTGCGGAGATTCTAATGCACATTTTTTGCACAATTTCAATAATGTCTGACTGATGTGGAATATTTTAAATGTAGTAGTAGTTTTGTAGGAACATGCACAGACCTGCTCTCACAGCCTGGTTTCTCCTTCAGCCTGCAGAAGGAGCAGAAGCTAATATTGGAGAAATCTGTTCTCAGTGTAAATGTTCGCTGCAGGAGCTGAACTCTCTGATCTTCATTTCTCTCTGCGTCGCTCAGCGCTGAAGATGGTTCAGCGGTAACGTCTCCTGGCGCCGCGGGATCGAATCCCGACGGAAGCCAATAGGTAGGAAGAGGTTTGTGACGCAAACGGTGGTACAATGTTCAGAGGTTCAGAGGAACTTCACTCGGGTATGTGTAGAAGGTGTGTGTAAAAACAACACGGTCAAATACTACAAACATCAAAAACAACACGGTCAAATACTACAAACATCAAATACAACAAACTCAAATACAAAATATCAAGGTCAAAAACTAAAAACACAACAAACATCAAAATTTTGATGCTAATTTTTTCATGAAACTAGACATATTTATCTACAAACTGAGGGCAACATGATCTCTGTGGAGTGAAAATTGGGGACGTGAGAGCAGTTTTGGCAGAAGCATCACTCTGGCTGTGACATCACGCACTCTAGCTTAGCTCCACCCACCACATACACACTCATGTAAAACTCCCAGAAGGGCTGAAAAAAAGCATAAAACCATAACTGTGATAGGTCAAAAACTGTAAAAGATGTCAAAAACTGTTGAATACGAGTTTAATAGCTGAACGTTGTGTGAACAGTTTAAGCTTGAAATGGAAAGTATGTGGAAGTCGAGCAAGTTGAAGAAGATTCTTCATTGACTTACATGTTAAAATAATTTTGAATGAAGCTTAATATTTTAAAAATTATAAAAGGTAGAAAATAGCTGATTACAAGCATAAATGTGCTCAAAGAGCTGAACGTTTCCATAATTTGAATGGTTATTGTAGCTGAAACTATGAAGAACTTATAAGAGGAGGAAGATGATGAAGATTTGAAGGTCAGCTCCATTCATTCTTAAATGGAGCCAAAAATTTGCAAACGTATAAAGGTTATAAATGTGAAAAATACAAGCATAAATGTCCTCAAAGAGCTGAACATTTTGATAGTTGAATGGTTTCTGTAACTAAAAAGTATGAAGGCGTTGAAAAGTTGCAACAAACGTAAGGAAGAATAAGAAGTAACGTGAATAATAAAGAACAGGATAACAAGAGCGTGAATGCTACTGAATCAGCATTCACACTAATTAAAAATCTATCATGCCTCAATGATGGAAATGCAACAGAAATGCGACAGAATCAGCCATACATCTTACTTTAGTATCAGAAACAGTGGTAGGTATTTGCACTTGGGAAACTATAAGAGAAAGAACAATAAGAAGTGACCACTCTATACTAACTGATGTAGGCTTGAACTTTGAGGAATAATACTGCAGGATTAGAAAGATGGGGTTTCAGCAGTGCTGAGTGGGACTGGTTTAAGCAGATTAGTTATCAAGAAATGCAAAAAGTTGATGTTAACCAAGATGTTGATTGATTTAACCTGTTTGTGATGTAATTCTAGGAGCCGCAAAGCAAGCAATTCAATGGAAAGGAGGTAGGCTCAAAAAGAAAATTGTACCATGGTGGACGAAGGAATGTGCAAAAGCAACACGGTCATGAAATAAAGCATTTAAAATGTTAAAAAGAAATCATAACTTCCAGAATATTATTGAATATAAAAAAAAGGAGGCAAGATAATTAATGTAAGGAAAACTATTGCAAAAAGGTCTTTTGGAGGATATTTTGTAACTCAGTAGGAAGAGAAACAGAAATGACTAAAATATGGGGAATGGTGAAATGAATGAACGGGATTAAATAAGAGTATGGGTACCCAGTCTTAATCGACAGTGAAACTACAGCTGTGACAGATGAGGAGAAAGCAGAGATCTTGGCACAAACCTTTGTTAAAAATTCATGGCCCTTGTGTGTCATAATATTAATGAAAAGGGGCAAAGAGGAAGATATGTTACAATAGCTGAGAATAAGTAACTATTACAGCAAAATGAAGATGCCAATTATTTAATAAATAAATATACCATTAACAAAGGCAGAACTGAATCGTGCTCTCAGGAAAACCAAGATGTCAGCACCAGGAAAAAGATTAGATATGTTACATTATGTTAAATCATTCTAACTGTATTTATTTATTTATTTATATTAAGGAACTGGGAGACCTGAGCACATAGAGGGATGTAGATATTGAGTCTATTGTCTGTTCCACTCTCCAGAGTGGAAGGTGGCGGTAATGCACCAAATGGATGCCAGCCGCTGACGAAGAAGAAGAAGAAGAAGAAGAAGACCAGAAAATAAAGCGAATTCTGATTCTGAAGAGATGATAGTATCAAGACTACGTTTTGGTCATACAGGGTTAAACAATACATAAACAATTATTTAAAATAGGAAAATATAATACAGGAAGGTGGGATTTTTGTGAGCAACAAGAAACCGTAGACCACGTTATGATTCACTGTCCAAAACATGAGGCTGAGAGAAGGGAATTGATACAGAACCTTAAAGAAAAAAAAAAATTTTGATTTATGGGATACTTTACAAAGAAACTCTAGGGTTATCTATTTTTGTTTCGATATCTTACGAGAACAAACTTAAGAGACAATATAACCTTTTCTTTTTGTCTAATTTTTATTTACTATTATTATTTTATATAATTAGGTGTATAGTCAGAGCCTGACCCACATTCCATACCAGTTGGTGGCGGTAATGCGTCGTTTTCCATCCTCCATAAAACCTGAAGACGAAGAAGAAGATTCAGTATTATTGAGAGGTAAAATGGCGACGGGTGCCATTTCCACGGAGTGTAAGAAAATATCAGAATTAAGGGTTGTTGATCTTAAATCCCAGCTCAAACGAAGGAATTTGGACGCGTCTGGTATAAAGAGCGTTCTTCTGTCAAGACTGAGACAGGTAACAAATAAAAATCAAGTTAATTTGTGCAAGAAAGGGTGACTGGCCCACGATGTAGTGTTGCTAAGGCTAACGTTAGCTAGCGTAATATTGTTGCTAGGCTATCTAGTCAGGTTAATAGTTACACCGTTGAAATGGCTGATGGCTCAGATTAGTTTTTGTCTATAGAACTATACCTAAAAAAAAAAGTGATATTAGCTACTCGAGCTTAAATGATTACCGGGAGAAAATGATACTGCAACGTTACACGCATTAGTAAAGATGTAACTTTAGCCTTCAATTAAGGTGTGTTATAACAGACACGAAAGGCCTGTGTAGGTTGTTTGTGTGTCGACACCACACGTGAATAGGGCTTTCTTAACCTTTTTAATGCTTAACGATGTCCTATTAGTTCTTAGCGTCATTGTTTATTGGACGTTGACAGATTGCACGTGATTGACTTCAGCTTTTGAAATAAAGAGTGTTGCAGGAACATGGATGTATTATAAGAACTAGATACTGGGCCCAATAAGAGTGACTCACCTGACGCATACATCAACCAGTTTGTAAAAAGGGGTTCCGTCCGGCCGTACCCTGCATCACCCCATTCAGGGGCCGGTTGAATAGAGTGCCGCACGGATGACGTATTTTTGTAGGCCAACAAACATACGTCAAGGCCAACCCGGAAGTTAGCATTAAGAACCATCTCCAGAAATAATCCAATGCCTTAACACTCTGACCTGGAAAATGTCATTCATGCACTCATTTTCTCTAGACTCGACTTCTGTAAGGCCTCCTTTCTGGGATAAACCAAAAGTCACTCGCCTCAAACTATTTCAGAATACAGTGGCTCGGGATCTTTCTGGTTTTAACAGACATCACGTCATCCTAATCCTGGCATCTCTCCACTGGCTCCCTGTTTGATTTAGAATATTTTAAGATTTTGATGGTCACAATTCAGGGACCCTCCAGCAATCTACCCTACACATCAAAATACTATAATAAAATTTATTTTTTAATCTTCTGTCATATGTAGCTCACAGTTTATTCTGTTTTATCAGGTAGACGAGTTAGGAGTTGACTAGACAATCGGTAACAAATGAAAAAAGCATAACCAATAACCTAAATTCTTTTTTTTAAGGCTATTGAGGATGAAGGTGGTGACACGGATTACATTCAAATTCCACTCTCTACTGACGCATCAACTCGGAAAGGTGGGAAAGTTAAAGGTAATCTTGCTTTTGATTTAATCAACAAGATAGGTTGGCTAAGCCAGTCCACATGTTCTCTTTTTTTCATGTTGATTTTTTTTAATTTTGTGTTTACTGCCCTTTTCAGGGAAAAGAGTGGATTCAGATGTGGACACAACGGGGGAAGAAGATGGGTTCTCAAAGGTGACTGTGACATATAATACTGTTAATGTTTGCCACAACTGATCCTCCCCCCTGTCCCGAGTTTCCAAGGGAAGCTACTCCAGGAAGTTAAAGTATGGAAAAATATTTGACAGGAAGCAGTTAGGATTCTTGTGAGATTTACCATGCTTAGAAGTATTGTTTACAAACTTCTCACGTGTAAGTCAGACCTTTCTCAGTCCCGTTTAACACACTATAACTGAGCAAGCCACAAACTTGACACATGCAAAACCAAACACTGGCTGAAACATCTTCCAAAGATACAAAACATAGCCTATGTATTTGTCAGATCTTATTTTTAAACTACATCTTGTAGTTTTTGCATTTAAATTATAACCTTTGGAAGTGTTATATCTTTGGCTGTTTATGTTTGATTGATGCTTCATGTATTCAGAAAGTTTCCTATACTTTATAGGAAAACCACTGAAATATTGCAAACACAAATTCTGCACAATTATACTACCCTTTGCTGTGCCTGTTGCATTGAAATATTTGCCGGCTCACCTCTGTTTTCTGTTCCAGGAAACGGAAGGGTACGAATCAGAAAAAGGTATGTATGCTGGCACAGTAATGCCCAATGCTAACATTAGGGTGTTGATTTTTTTTTTTATACAGCTAACACACGTGAAAGAAACTCCTGGCAGAATGCATAACCTACATGCGTGGTATTTCATGCTTCTGCTAGCTGCTGTACTATCTAGGTCCCAATGTGCTAAAAGGAGCACCAAGGACATGCAAACTGGAGACATTCCTGCAGTTCTTTGTAATTGGTACACAAGAATCATTGGATGTGGGTTGTCTTGAATCAGGTACCCAATATCCCTGGATAACTCCAAATATTTTAAAGAAGTTATGTTTGCTTTAGTGGATTGCCATTGCCTCTGCCATTCAACTTCCTCCATTCCCCAGGGAAATGAAGAATGAAGGTTCACAAACAAGCTGTCATTTTATCATGTCCAATTAATCGGAAGAAGCAAGAACTTGTAGAACTCAAGGATCATTGCACTTTCCTGTTGACATTTGATTGACAACACTGGTGGACAGACCAGTGACGAGCACTGGGTAGTTCTGAATAATTCACTCCCTTTACCACAGCAATTGGACACCTTTTTTTCAGGTTTTATCAGGCTAGACAGCCTTTGAATGAAGCTGGGATTTGGGTAACTCAAGGACTGCTAAACTCTTGGATTCAGAGGCCTTGTGTCAGGAGGCACCTGAAAGATCAAGCGATTTCATACATCCATCAACATTGCACAACATTCCTGCCAGCTGACTGCAGCCCCAGCATGATGTGTGCAGTGAAGAGAACTGATATACAGCATGGCCTGGGACTGGCAAGGACAGACTTTTGTGATCAACGGGACACACTTTTTGTACACAGTTATGTACAGTTGACTGGACACATTACACAGGTTGGATTGAAGAGTGTTCTGAAATCTACTGAGAGGACATTGATTATTGAACACATATTGGAAGATAATGAAGATTTCCTTGAACACAGATGACTCCATTGACTAACCAGCTGGGGAGGCACTTTGCATAATGGGAAAAAAAGGATGAACTGATGAGTTATTCCTCCTTATTTGAACTTTGTCACAAGTTTCTCCATCTGGAGAGCTCCCACACATTGTAGGAAGCATCTGGAATTGCACAGTCAGTATGAATTATGACTCAAGTACTTTACATGTGTCAAGAAATGAAGAGCACTGAATCATCCCCCATTTTCGGTGAAGATTGTGTGTTTTGTGTCTTCCTGTGGTGTCTATGCCCTCGATGACCATTAACACTAAATGTGCTTTCTATTCTACTTTTTAGGTCAAGTAACATGCGACATGCCAATGTTAAAAGTTGTGTTTTTGCCATATTTATCCTTATTAAATCCCTCAGATGTAACTGATTCAGATGATGGTACTCGTGAAAATTCTAAGCCCGCACCCTGTGAGGACAGCCTCTCTCGGGCTGAGGCTGAACCAGAGTCAGAAGCTGTGGCGGCAGAGGCTGATTCAGAGCCTGAGCAAGACGTGGATGCTGAGCCTGAGGTCGACACAGAGCCAGAGGTGGATGAGGACGCTGACCCAGAGATGGATGGGATGGCTGAGCCAGAGGTGGAGCCCGAACTGGCTGAGATGGATGCTGAAGCCATGAATTCCTCTAAAGAAGCTGAGGACGATCACCTATCCGTCTCAATCCCAAATGAAGATGCCCTCACCCTAGATGTTGATGGCGATGATCTCCTGGAAACAGGTAAACATGTGAAACTTCCAGATCCAGAGGCAGAGAAGGGCATTGATGAGCCAGAGGCCTCTACTGAGATGGGCCCAGATGATGACATGAATTTGGAAGAGACGGAGGCCCACAAAGATGGTAAGAAAGATGATGGATCCAGGGGTGAGCCCGCGAAGAAAGACGGCAGAGAGGCCTTGAAGAAAGCTGAAACCGGAGATAAAGACAAGGATTCTGGGAAGAAAGGCCCCTCCACTACTGGGGCATCAGGTCAAGCAAAGAGGTTTGTCTTTCTATGTCAGTTCTTTGATACTACTACCAAGTCCAGCTCACTAAGAACGCAACATTGTGGGTAGCCTCAAGATATTTTTTTTTTTGGGCCATAAGGGAAATGTTCACTGATGTACCTAATCCTGCCATTTACTACTTTGATTTACTTTTCTGAAGTTGGTTAAATTGTGACCTGGAGCTGAGAAACGCCTCTTATTTTGTTACTTTGACCTTTCCAGCCATTTTAAAGCCTTTTCCAGTTTCTACACAATGCATTGTAAAAGAGCATTAGTCCCCGTGGTGGCAGTGGGGTTTTTTTTTTATGTTTTTTTTCCTTTTTGGTCAAATGATTCGCTGTGAAGTTGAACAAACCTCAGAAGATTTCATTGGTCCAGGGAACAAATTGGCTGACAACATGACCCATCTCACCAATGGAACAGCAATGAAGCCTGTGAGACATTGGTTCAGATCTATGCCTTGCCTACGGGATTTTTTTTCCTGAAAAGTACAAAATATGGTGTTTTTTTCCACTTTCTTCACACCAGGGATTTATTTACCTTCACTCATTTCCTTTGTTTGTTGTTGCACATTTGCTTTGTAGCTCTTCGAGAGACAGGGATGGAAAAGCTGCAAAAGATGAAAAGGGTAAGAATTATTAAATTCAAATGTTGGAAATATGAATTTGATGTAATATTTGGATATAATAATGTATTATAATATTTAGTAACATCTTCATCAGGAGTCGTCAGCAGTAACAACAGCAGCTCTTCTCGTAACATATGGGTGAGCGGCCTATCTTCCAACACCAAAGCAGCTGATCTAAAGAACTTGTTTGGCAAATATGGAAAGGTAAATATCGTGTGCCTTGTTTTATTCTGTTGGGGGGTGGTGTTGTTGCTTATTGAAGATGTCTGAAAATGTATGCTAAGCGTTGTTTTATAAAAGTGTTAAATTTGTTGCCAACAGGTTTTGAGTGCCAAAGTGGTTACAAATGCTCGCAGTCCTGGTGCAAAGTGTTATGGCTTGGTGACGATGTCTTCCAGCACAGAGGTGGCACGGTGCGTCTCCCACCTTGACTGCACAGAGCTCCATGGGCAGCAGATATATGTCGAAAGGGTAAGCTAGCAGATGTCAAGTAAAAATTGTTTTAGAAAATACCTTGATTGGTCTAATGCCAGCCTGTTGTTCATAGAAATATTGTGGTCCTGTATCATTTATTTCACTGCTGCTGTTTTTCAGGCCAAAAATGATCCGTTCAAAAAAGAGTGCTCAAAGAAGGATGCAGAGGACAAAGCAAGTTCCAGCAAATCAAGTGATAAGCGCAGTTCCATAGGGATAAAGCTGACTAACAAGTGGGTGACAGAAAAAGTCAAAGTGAATCCTTTGTTGATTGAAAGCACATTTAACCTTTTGTTCTCCTTACATGTAGAGCACAGCCATGTTACAAAAAAGAAGACAAGAAATTGGATAAACTTTCAGAAAAGGACAAAGATTTATCCAAGAAACAGGAGGCCAGAAGTGGAAAATCTGAGTCTGTTTCATCTAACTCGGGACAAGATTCTATAAAGAAAGATGATAGAAAGCATGGGCGTACGTTTAATTCCTCTTATGTCCAATTTTGAGAATCCATTTCGAGTTATTCAGTAAGCATCGGTTTGATTATTTTGTATCTTTCTCTAGGGACAAAGAGCCCAGGCAAGATGGTGGTGGTGCATCATGCCAAAGGAGATTGTAATTTTGGCAAAATGAGGCCTTTTAGAAGGGGAAGATATTTTGATAAAGTAAGACCTTTTTTATTTGTATTTGATTTAATTATACTTTTTTTTATTTGTCATGAGAAGATGTTAAATGAGAATCTATTTGATTCTTTTTTTCAGCCCTTTATCAACATGAATGTTCAAAGGCGACCAAAATGGTTGATACCTCCTGAAGAGGTATAAAACTCCTGATACTATGGACATATAGCTTAACATTTGTTTTTAGCATGCTTCACCTAGGAGCTATGTTAGAGTTACATTGAATTTCATTCCTTATTGTAGTTGGAGATGATGAGAGACAAACAGCGACCTTTCACTCACAAGGGGGAAGAGAGAGACATCCTGCCTTTTGAGAAGATGAAGGAGCAGAGGATGCGTGAAAGGATGGCTCGTGTGGAGCGTGTTCGTAGAGCCGTAGAGTTGCGCAGGTAGTCTGAAGTGGTGCACAGTTCACACATTTGGTAGACTTAAAATTAAGAGGCGCCTGTATGTTTTAGGTTCTTGTCCTGAAGTTCTAAGATAAAGGGTGTTTTTTGGGGTGTTTTTAGACGGCGTGAAATTGCTGAACGGGAACGTCGAGAGCGTGAGCGTGTCCGTCTGTTGCGGGAGCGCGAAGAACGGGAGAACCTGCTCCGGGAGCGCCAGAGACTGGAGATGGAAAGACAAAAGCTAGAACGGGAGCGCTTGGAGAGGGAGAGGCTTGAGAGAGAGAGAATCCGCATAGAGCAGGTACAGCAAACACAAACAAATTCACCTGCTTGGCAAAGTAAACACTTTTCCACATCAATTATTATTTCAAACGGCTGCAGTCCAGGAATTCAGGTGTGCAGCAGGAAAAATAGGATAGACAACCGTGTCCATGAGCAAACATGAGTTGTTAATGAGTGAATAGGCTTGTAATGTGCCATTTGTTTTTAAATGCATCCAAACAGTTTTTTCCGAAAGATGTTAAAGCCAGTCAGACTGAGTTTGTTACTGCTTGCAACTGTCTATATCCACGTCTCTCAGTAATTAATTGTAATTGTTTTTAATATTACCCCTTTCAGGAACGGCGTAAAGAGGCAGAGCGCATGGCACGTGAACGTGAAGAGCTGCGCAGGCAGCAGGAGCAGCTCCGTTATGAGCAAGAAAAGAGAAACAACCTCAAAAGAGGCCGTGAGGTGGAACACGGGTATATACACTATTTTATTTATTTGGGCCCTCAGCAGTTTCGTGCTGGTGTGATTATGACTGAAATTGTTGCACTTAAAGTGGGGCCTCGGTGTAAGGCAGTGGATCGCAATCTGATATTTTTAGCATTTTATCCGTTTGAGAATTGTTGCCTATGATGGAGAACCATTGACATCAGGGAATCATTGCCATGATTTCTCCTGGAACTGAGGAGCCCAAGTGAACTCCATTAACTAACAGGCTCATTGACTAGAACAAAGAGAAAGCTGCCTGGTAGGATCCAAAACACCTACTGTATCATGACTCATTAGGTATGTCTGTATTTAATGTTTCAGCCGGAGAGACGACCCCTATTGGAATGGCAACAAGAAGATGCAGTCGGAGTCTGATGTCCGTTTGAATCAAAGCTCAAACTACAACCGGCAACAGAATCGCTTTTCAAACTTCACTCCCAGAGAGAGGGGTCGCTTTCCAGAGGCTGCCGCCGAGCAGCCCAACACGTATGACAGGTACAAGTGTTAAAACTATTGAGGCAATCCATTCTGGCAACATCGGTCACAAGAGGACATGTCGCAGTATGAAGATCACTTGTGTAAATAATGATGGTAGAATTCCATTTAGCTGCTTCAGTTTCAGGGTCCTGGTTTTGTTGTCCTCCTCACAAAGATCGATCATCTCCAACTCAGCCGCAGCCTCATCTGTGACTAGCGGGGCTTTCAAACAGTCACATCAGCTTCTGTGAGGATCCTTGTATCCCAAAACACACTAGGGTGAGTTATAACAATGATAACCCCCCCCCGAAACTATCTCGATATAATGAGAAATTATCTCAACATAATGAGAAACTATCTCAATATAATGACTTATTATCTAAGTATAAGAAACTATCTCAATATAATAAGAAACTATCTCAATATAATGACTTACTCTCTCAATATAATGACTTAGTATTTCAGAATATTGACTTAGTATCTCAATATAATGAGAAACCTTTTCGAAAATTTGCATAAGCCTATGTGTTGTTTCCTCATGCGCTAAAGCAACAGAAGTGTGGATGAGACAAAGCTTAGCAGACCCAAATGGATACCATAATTGAAGACTACTTTAGACGTGGATTCACAAATTGTGAAATTTTTGTGGTTTTGAAGCACAATCGCATTCCACGTTGAAATTCATCCTCTGCTTATAACCCATCCGGCCATCCTTCTTCCGAGGGGAGCTGGAGCAGTGGTCAGCCTTCTGTGGCAACCAGTGCACATCCCTGTCCTGTCTAGATGCACAACCGGGGGAAACTTAGGGGTTCAGTGTCTTGCCCAGGGACACTTCGACATGTGGACGGGAGGAGCTGGAATCGGAACACCAGGGACTACAGTCAGATAACAACAGCTCTAATTCCGGAACCACAGTTACCTGACCGGGAGCTGGATTTGAACCTCTAATCCTCCACGCCACAGCCGGCGCCTGAAGAAGTGAGGAACTACTGCAGCAAAGAGACTGGATCACGAATTGAAAGCCTGTTTGTTTCCCTTTCTTTTGATGTTCTGAGTTAAACTACATTTGTAAAGACCTGACTCTGAAATAGAGTACATTTATGTTGAAACCTGATGTGTTGTCTTCACTACCTGCACCTACACCTGAATGCTTAAGACAGAATGATCCCCTGCCTCCTGTGACATCTCAGTGGTGGAGAATTCGGTGTGGGTGAACGCTGATGTCTGTCAGTGAGTTGACGCTTCGCACCCGGAGGCCTTCTCCACACGTTTGAGACTACTGGTGGCCATGAATAAGATTTTCTGAAGCAGGAAATCCGGAAGAGGGTGGGGCTCACCAAGTATGGTATGGCCCAGCAGTTCCACAACTGAACATTTAGGAGTGACCAGCCGCCTACGTTGCAGTGACGCAAAAGTCAGTGAGGATGAGAATGGTACGGATGGTGTGTCACTTTAGGTCCAAGTACAGGCAATCAAAAGATTGAATGTTGGTGCTGCACCTTGAGAAGGGAAAGCGCACAGCTTTTGATGGACCATTTCAATCAGCTGAAAGAATATGGCTATTTTGTTGACAGCTTCATTGACAAATCACTGATCCAGATTTGCTTCCAAAATACCATACAGGTACAGTATCCTAAAAACCTATTGCTTCAACACAGATGTAAATAAGAAAAAAATTATTATTTTCTAACAGAGGTTTGCACTCTTTTTCTGTCCATTATATAGGAGGGGCTTGATGAGGATGTAACTGCCTGGAATGATATCCCATAACAACAACCAACAATCCTTGGGCTCCTAATGGTCACTCTTCCATAATGTATGTGGTTCCCAACCTTTATGGGGCTCAGAATCTCTTGCAACTAGCTGATCAAATGAAAATAGAAATATATCGAGATGACGATGACGTTTCATGGACTATCCTTGTGATCAGGACGTTTTTCACTAATGTATGGAACTTGATTGACATGTCTGATGATTGACATTGCTGGCTGTTAGTAACCTTCTGCAGCTGTGGTTATCTAGGATCTCAATTAATTCTTCTTGGTCAATGCTGTTAAAATCTGATCGCCATGATTCAAACACTGTACGCTCAGATTCAGGCATGTAATTTGAGGGAATTCTCCACTACATCGCCCTTCACATATCCCAAGGATGCTTGCTCTAATATGACAGGCGCGATCTTCACTGAAAGATACCGTATTTGTCCCTCACCCATCCAAAAGACATTTTTTGCCCTACACTCTCCCACTGCTGCTGTCTAAAATCATGCCTTAGAAAAGGAACTTTAAAATAATTTCCCGTTTCCCGATTCCTTCCACCTGTCCTGTCTGTTCAGCTTGTGCCCTTGTGTGTGTTCCTTCATCACTGATTGGCCCCACCTGTTCCCAGTGTTCACTTGCCACTTGTTTCTCCTCATTAGTCCTGAGCATATATGTGCCGTGTCTCTCCCTTGTCTCTTGTTGGGTCACTGTCAATGCTGGTATCACTAAGCTGGTTTAAGTCCTATTTATCAGATTGATATCAGCTTGTACATGGTAAGGATGAATTGTCCATGCTGCCAAAGTTAGTCACGGAGTCCCTCAAGGGTCTGTGCTTAGACCAGTTCTATTCACCTTATAAGTGCTTCCTCTAGGCAATATTATTAGGAGACACTCCACAAATTTCTATTATTATGCAGATTATACCAATTATATTCATCTATCAAGCAAGATGAAATAATCAAACTTCAAGTATGCCTCAAGGACATAAAAACCTGCATGACCTGCAATTTTCTAATGCTTAACTCACACAAAACAAACTTCAAGGACTGCCTTTTTTCACTTTTTTTGGGAGCCTTCAGCTATCAAGCTCCTCTCCTGTGCTCCTCACATTTAAGAGTAAGCGTAAGACGTTTGTCTTTGATTAAGCTTATAGCAGGGCTGACTCAGGTGAGCCCTGAGCCACACCTTAGTTATGCTGCTAAAGGCCTAGACTGTAGACTATAGAAGACTTCCCATGATGCACTGAGCACTTCTCTCCTCCTCTCCCCCTGTAGGCACTCTTATGCCATTAAAGTTTGTTACTAACTCAACGCCATCCATTTCTCTCCCCTCTCTCTCCTTCTACTGCTGTCTGCGAGTATTTCTGCCTCCAGATCTGTGGAGTCTGGATCTGTGGATGGGGACCGCCTGCTGCTTCTTGCGCTTGCTCAACAGCCACTGCTGTTATTGTTACTGCTCTTGGTATTAGTATTACTATTATTGTATTGCTAGTACTAGTTTTATTCATGTTAACATCAGCACCGTTGACTACTATTATAAAGAAGGCCCACCAGCGCCTATACTTCCTAAGGAGGCTGAGGCAGACCAGACTCAACACCTCAGTGCTGGTAGCTTTCTACCGGTGTGTGGTGGAGAGTACACTGACCTTCTCCATCACCACCCGGTACGGGAATTGCTCAGCTGCTGACAGGAAGGCGCTGCAGAGACTGGTGTAAACCGCTCGGAAGATCACTCGCAGCATCCTTAATTTCCCTTGAAGAAATTTACGTATATCAGCAGATGTGGGAGCCACTCCCCCGGCCCATACATTGTTTGAACCCCTTCCTTCGGGTAGGAGGCTGCGGAGCATCAAGGCCAAAACAACTAGACTCAAACGCAGTTTCTACCCAGAGGCAGTGAGACTGGTGAATTCCAGGTCTTGCAAACTAACTTGACTGTGCCCACCCCGTGCGTTACTGTGCTTTGTACATACGACTGTGCTGTTTTTAGTTGTTTTAGTTTTTAGCTGTTTTAGATATTTTAATGTTTAGTTATTATGTACTGTGTATTGTGCGCTCTCGGTCCTGAGAACATATTTCGTTCATGTGTAAACATGTAATGACAATAAAAATGTTATCTTACTGCTATTGCTTAACATCTGTATGTGGACCTGTACTGTGCTGCTGTGTGTTCTTTCCTCCTGCTCTCACTCTATCCCTCTCCGTCTCTCTCGACCCAATTGGTCGAGGCAGATTACTGCCCACCAACAGCGTGGTTCTGAATGAGGCTTCTGTCAAAAGAGATTTTCCTTGTCCGTACTTTGTGCTACTGTGACATGTACAGGGTTTGTACAAAGTCTTGAAAGTTTGGAAATGCTTTATTTTAACCGTTCTTTTCAAGATAAGGAATATGCTTGAATTTGAATATACTCCTTGAAAAAACGATTTTCAACAAAATTTGGGGTTTTGACATAATCACTCATGGAAACCAAAATTTTTTTATCTTCAAATGAAACAATCCCTTGTCTCCTGGCATTTATAGTAACAATTTAGACCAGTGAAGTAGACTTAGAAAATCTGAAAATTTTTGATTTAGGTACCTTCAAAAGTGCATTAATCCTATTCTTAAAGGGATGTACAAACCCTTCATGTGAAATTTTTTCCATGAAAATGGCCTATTGAGTCTTTCAATGTCTGCAGTTGTTGCCATGGAAGCACAGCTCTTAGTTGTGAGATGGTCTGAGGGCAGGATGGCTAAATTCTAAGGCTTAAAATGAATCTCACTTTTGTGCAACTGTAACATTACACTAACATTACATTACTAAGAGCAAGTAGCTAACATCCTAACTCTGTAGACCCAACTACCTTTGATGAATGGAAAACCACAAAATGGGGGGGGGGGGACAGTCCCACAATAGATGAGCCAATTTACTCACACATGTAGAGGTTAAATGTTGAAATCTGTATGACAAAGTACTGATGAGAATAAAATGTTTCATGCCTGAAAGCCTAATGGCTGTATGGTGAAAATTTAATGGCCTGTTTTCATACAAGTCACTTCAGGGAAAATTGTTTATATTGCTAGTTGGAGCAAGAGAGAGTGACAGAGAAGCTGAATGACACATGGTCAATTGAAAAATCTGAATTCCACTCCAGGTATTGGGGGATAAATTGTATTTTTCATGTCCTTATCTCTCAGTTGCTCTGCTAAAGTGCTGGCATTTAGAGGTGTCCTTTTGCAGAGAGCGGGAATTAATTGTTTTCAGAGGGATACTTCAAAAGCAGCATTTTCCATACCATTAGCCTGTCTAACTATGACACAGCCCACAGCTGCAGCATGAACAGACGTGGATAAGCATGACTTGAGCTGCACCATTAATTCGGCCCAGAGATAACAAAATCCTGAGAAGCAGACATAATACAGAGGCAGTGTAGATGGCATTTATTGGTTGGTATGTGGTGAATACGATATACACATATCAGCCATAACATTATAACCACCTGCCTAATATTGTGTAGGTCCCCTTTTTGCCATCAAAACTGCTTTGACCCATCGAGGCATGGACTCCACTAGACCTCTGAAGGTGTGTTGTGGTATCTGGCACCAAGATGTTAGCAGCAGATACTTTAAGTCCTGTAAGTTGCGAGGTGGGGCCTCCATGGATCAGACTTGTTTGTCCAGCACATCCCCCAGATGCTCAACTGGCTTGAGATCTGGGGAATTTGGAGGCCAAGTCAACACCCTGAACTAATTTCCGTGTTCCTCAAATCATTCCTGAACCATTTTTGCAGTGTGCCAGGGTGCATTATCCTGCTGAATGAGGCCATTAGGGAATACCGCTTCCATGAAGGTGGTCTGCAACAATGTTTAAGTAGGTGATACGTGTCAAAATAACATCCATATGAATGGGAGGACCCAACGTTTCCCAGGAGAATATTGCCCGAGGCATCACACTGCCTCTACCGGCTTGCCTTCTTCCCACAGTGCATCCTGGTGCCATGTCTTCCCCAGGTAAGCAACACACACACCCAGTCATCCACATGATGTAAAAGAAACATGATTCATCAGACCTGGCCACCTTCTTCCATTGCTCTGTGGTCCAATTCTGATGCTCACATGCCCATTGTAGGCGCTTTCGGCAGTGGACAGGGGTCAGCATTGGCACCCTGACTGGTCTGCAGCTATGCAGCCCCATATGCAACAAACTGTGATGCTCTGTGTGTTCTGACACCTTTCTATCAGAACCAGCATTAACCTTTGCAGCAATTTGAGCTGCAGAAGCTCCTCTGTTGGATCGGACCACACGTGCCAGCCTTCGCTTCCCACGCGCATCAATGACCCTGTCGCCTGTTCACCAGTTTTCCTTTCTTGGACCACTTTTGATAGGTACTGACCACTGCAGACCAGGAACACCATTTAAGAGCTCCAGTTTTGGTGATGCTCTGATACAGTCTTCTAGCCATCACAATCTGGCTCATATCCTTCCGATTGCCCATTTTTCCTGCTTCAACACATCAACTTGGAGGACAAAATGCTCACTTGCTGCCTCGTATATCCCACTCCACTGACATGTGCCATTGTAATGAGATAATCAGTGTTCTTCACTCCAACTGTCAGTGGTCATAATGTTATGGCTGATAGTATATGCATTGAGGGGGAATTACAGTGATTCAAATACCACCCCATCGTGTAAACAGTTTTTCAATAACAATACTTGTTAAAACCCTTAGAGGCACAGAAGTCTGCACAGAAGGCAGATGAAGTCTTCCTAAACCTCTGATCAGTTCAGTTGTGCTGCCATCTTGTGGCTGCAGAGAAGAATGCAGACCCTTCAGTGAGCTCAAGTATGTTTGTTAAGAAGAGCTGTTGAAAGGCATAAAGCGGTGATGTTTACAATATTTGTTATCAATGTCTCTTTCTCACCCACCTTGATTGCCATCAAAGACCATGAACCCATTTTGTGTAGAAGATTAAAAAAAAAGTTCTCTCATCTAAAGTTTGCCAGACTCAACTTTCCCACGAGGAGGTAAATGTGTGATGAAAGATGTGGTTTGAATGTTGTGATAAGTTATTTGTTAGACTACAACAGTGTTTAAGGGATTTTCAGCGATATGACAATGTAGGATGGAACCACTGTACACTGTCACGCTAACAAGGAAAGAGGTCTAAACATTTTGTTTAGTTGGAAAGTTAATGTCTTGGTGATTGTTGAAAATCCTTACTCTATTAACGATAATAATAATAATAATAATAATAATAATAAACTTTATTTATATAGCACCTTTCATACTATAATAAGGCAGTCAGCTGTAGTGTTCAACTCAAGATGGCTGGGAAGCAGAAAACCTAAATCCAGGCTTCAAACCATCCTCCAAGTAGTGAAAGTTGACATAAGAGACATTACGTCCATGTCTTCCACAGTATTTGGATTCAGATGATCCTTTGTTGCTTCAGTTGTTCTATCTCTTAATGCATCAAGATCATCAAACATCAAAAGCTACTTAGAATTCAATAGCACTTTACTTGTGCTGTCTCTGCCTTCTGTGGGCTTCCTGCTTTTGACATCACATAGCGCAGGCCCCATCGCACTTAATGTGGTACTGCCGGAGGTAATCCCTGAGCTGAGGTGGCAGCAGCAGGTTGTCTATGCCCTGGTAGGTGGTGTAGTTACAGATCACAGCCCTGCACAGGTGCTGGAGGGAGAAAGGGAAGGTCCTTGATAGTGGCCGGGAAAGGAGGGGCTCAAAGAAGAGGCAGGTGGCTGGGTCACTGTAGTGTCTCAGTAGTCCTGTCACACTGGGATCCTGGTACATGCATGGATCGTGCACATCAAAGCTGAAATGCTTGTCGTTCTGCTCGATGCGTGCGTGCAGGGAGCGGCTGTAGCGACGGAAGCTGACTGAGAAGAGGAACTCATCCTGGGCAGAGTCTCGGAGTAGAAACGTTCCCTCTGGTTTGCCCTCCAGGAGTTCCTCTGCCTCAAAGCGGTTCAACACACCCCAGTAACAGGAGCTGTTGTTAATCTGCAGGAGATCTGGGACTAGGATGTAGTCAGTGTGGCCACAGCTGCCCTCTGCTCCCCCATGAGGACAAGAAGGTTTCCAGTCCTCCAGACTGGTGCCAGGAGAGCAGATGTCCTCCCAAGAGAGGGGGGTCTGTGGTGGTGAGGTAGAGGAAGATGAGACACTGGTTTTGAGGGGAGCCTCCATGTCCTTAAGGGTGCTTGAGTGGGTGGCATTTTTTTTTATAAGGTGCCAACATTGGGCCAGTTCAGATTTGGGTGAGAAGGGACACTTGTCCTGCATGAGCTCTGAGACATGGATCTTGCGTTTGGACCAGAAGAGCACTGAGAAGGGTCGAGAGGATGAATGATGGTGATGGTGAGAGCGCAGAGGAAAACACTGGCCCACAGCATCCTGGAACTTCTGCCGCAGAGAGCGGCGGGACAAAGCCTTCCGACACGCCACATCCATGTCTGCAGACATCAGTGCGTCCCCAAGAGTGCTGCAGCTACACTTTCTTTCCCTGCGCCGCCTCGGACAGGATGTTGACCGCACACCCAGCTCCTCCTTCCCCTCTGCCTCTAGCCCTCCTGGACTCAAGCCGTTGCAAGAGCTCCGGGGGCGTTTCTTCCCCCGCCAAACATAACTGTCTGCACTCCAACTGCGGAGGCCACATTTAGGACGCGTATCTGAGCCTCGTGGCTTCTTCTCTGACATGGCTGCTTCCTCTTCTCACTGTGTGACACATTCAAAAACAGACATCCCAAGTCATTACAGGATTTTTGGACTGTGCCTCATATGTTGAAACAATATTAATACAAGAAATTTAAAGTGTAGTCTATTATCAAAGAGTTGCGGGAAGTAGGGAGGTAAGTAAGAGAAACAGACATTCGCTCCCCTGTCTCACAAATTTGCAGCCCCATTGATAAAAAGTCCAACTTTTTACCTTTTATTTCACTACACAGAACTCTATAGTACCAGAAAATATAATTTAAAGTCAGAAGGATCAATTTAGGAAAGGTTCCCTTTAGAGACATTTTAGTTGGGACCTTAATGGTGTCATAAACACCCATTTGAAAGTCTTCAAATCAGTGATATTTTAAATAATCTTACCACTTTGAATTCTTTACTTTTTAAATGTATTTGTCTGATTTGTTTTGGTTACACCCGACCGATGAAGAACCCTTCAAGAACTTTAATCTGTGTGTGCAAGGCTGCTATGTAATCATTCTGTACAAGGCTAACAGGCTGATATTTTTCTGATCATCTGCAGTGGCAAGAAATCAAATTAAGACCAGAGTTCAGAAACAGCCTGCAGACGGAGCTGGATCAGGTTCTGTAAAACCACGGAAATTATTTTAACATCCACCCAAGCAACAAAACCTTTCATGCTTCATTCAGAGAGAGGAAAGTTGTTAAACTGCTTAAAAAGCTATTGTTTTAACACGTCCGTTATAGTGATAATTACACTTGGCAGCAGTTTGATGAGACGATACAAAATCTAATCAAACTGACCAGGCTGTGAGCAGCAGGAGGTTTAACGTAATATGCTTTTAATCACTCTTTGTAGTTATTAATGCAAAAGTTTATCTTACCTTCTAAACTCTGTCAAAAAGACAGCTCCACATCCATGTTATGACCGCAAATTAGCAGACATGTGTGACCAGCCTGCAGCTTCTCCAGCCTCTCCAGCTCAATAGATTGCAGACTGTTCTGCTTCCTATATAATTATGATGTCAAATCCCAGAGGGGACAGCAGTTTCCTCCGTCTGCCTGGGCTCTGTCTGAATGAGGGATGGTGGAGTGGGGCAGAACCGGGAGAGGGGTGGTGTGTAAGGGGAGGTTGGTTTCAGGTTAATGGCAGTGAGACATTCTCCTCTCTCTCTTACATCTCTCCTTTACACGTTCACTGACGGATTGTAACTCAGGGAAAAAAGAGAAAAAAGATAACCAGGACAGCCAGCTGCTTGTAATCCTTTTTCTGCATGTTGATTTGAGTTTTTTAATTTTATCAGAGGCCTGTAACTTAACTTATGCTTAGCATCCTGTCTGCAGAGGGTAACCAACTACAGATTATTCCTCAGATTTACTAGCAGCCTGTGTGGACTTACTCACCACCCGCTTCAGACTCTGTCTAACATTTCAGCCCAGTAGAGGAAACAACCAAGCATTTCAAAAAGCTTCACCTTTAATTGAATAACATTTGAGTTTTCCAGTTAAAACTTCCAGCAAGTGCTGTGGGACCCATCTGTCAAGGTGATGTCATACACACAGTGGTTGGAGCAGGCATACTCGCTCTGGAGGACATTTTGGGAAAGATCTATAATTCATGAAACAACAGACTACATCTATCAGACAAATAATATTACTCCCAGTGGTTTAGTGTGTGTGCTTGTGTGTTGGCCTTTCAGATCTACAGATAAAGGAAAGTCATCCGTGATCCCTGATATCTCAGATAATGTAGTGACACTCAGCTTCCTCTTAACTGAATATTTAATGCTCCTCACATTATCACACAGCCCAGTAGGATGATAACGCCACATCAAAAATCAGATCAATTTATCTGACTGCAAATTCAGATTTAAAGTTAGTAAATAAACTGAAACTAAACTGTGAACTTTGGCTGAAAGGATTTGACATGCAGGAAAACACATTTAGGTCAGATAAGCTATATGCTAGCTAAATGTTACCGCCAGCATGCTAACATGTTCACACTGGCAATGCTAACATGCTGATGTTTAGCAAGTATAGACAACAATAATAATAACTTTATTTGTATAGTACCTTTGATTGCAACAATGTAGCCCAAAGTACTTGACAAATATGAAAATGAACAATACAATAAAACGTTAAAAACAGGAAAGATTTATATAAATACCAAAGATAAAAATTCAATACATATAGAGTTGGCTTGGACTTGCTCTATATTAACAAGTGCTATGAGATAACTCTGTTATGATATAGTGCTATATAA
>JAVQJF010086036.1:0-17303 GCA_036023855.1 Gadopsis marmoratus
TGTTGGTGTGTGACATTTACAATAAATCTGGCTGATCAGAGGTCTGTGTGTGTGTGAGAGAGAGGAAGGGATGGGGTGATGTTCATGTGTGCCCATGTGTATGATGTGGCTCTTTGCGGTAACACAGTAAAAAATGTGGCTCTTAGTTTCTGACTGGTTGGCCACCCCTGGTATACAGTATAAATGTAATATTTTGGTTTTATACAATGTGAGAAAATGCTTCAGGGATGAGGACTTAGTAGTTGGCAAATCAGTTTAACTTTCCCACCTCCAACACAGAGACTTCCCTGCGCTTTTCAATAGGACACGTCCAAACAGGGCTAGCGACAACCTTCCTTAGAGCCACTCCACTAGCTTGGCTAATAAAGTTAGCCTAAAGATTTCTGTGTCTTGTACCTCCCAGGGTAACTGCACAGTGTGTGACGGCCGTGACGACCTGAGGGACTACTCCAGCATCCTGTCAGCCATGAAGGTCCTCATGTTCACTGAGACCGAGAGCTGGGAGATTTCCAAGCTGCTGGCTGCCATCCTGCACATGGGCAACCTGTGCTTTGAGGGTATGAGGAGCTACAGATACACTTAGCTTAGTGATTCAGCTCTATGGTCAATTTAGAGGTCGAGGTTAGTGGTGGATTGGACACTGATTAGATGTAGTTTCGAGAGCTGTGAGGAAACCAATGATTTTGTTCGCTTGCCTCAGCTCGTACGTACGAAAACCTGGACGCCTGTGTGGTTGTGAGATCTCCTGACCTGGTTACTGCGGCTTCACTCATGGAGGTGCGTATGTGTGTACTACAAGTCTACACGTTGGTCTGGTGAATAAAAACCAAATTGCTTTCAGGAAAAAGTAATCACCTGTTTAAAATCCAGCAATATCTCTGCATCAAGTGCTCATGGCTGATTTTCTTGTCCCCTCGTTTTTCTAATGTTGCTTGTTGTCCACTGTAGGTGGAGCCGAAGGATGTGATGGTGTGTTTGACCACACGAACCCTGATTACACGTGGCGAAAGTGTCGCCACGCCGCTCAGCGTGGATCAAGGCCTGGATGTCAGAGATGCCTTTGTCAAGGTACTGATCTTTTTTACCACAAATACAGAAATTTCTTATCTGAAAGAACCAAAACCCTTCTGACTGTGGCAGAAAACTCACTCATAGTAAGAAGCTGATTGCGATAGCTTTTGATGGCTTTCAAAGATCAACTTAGCAGCAGCTAAAAGAAATCTAGTTGATGCAAAAATGCCAACCTGAGTCCCTGACTTTAGGCTCCTTCTAGCATCACCATTTCCAAAGTCATTAGGAGTCACCTCATACTCATGTGTATTCGTATTGACCACGAATTCCATCTTTCAGGGGATCTACGGGCGGCTGTTTGTCTGGATTGTGGATAAAATTAATGCAGCAATATACAGACCACCATCCTGCGAGAGTAACGTCGTGCGCAGGTCAATCGGGTTGCTGGACATCTTTGGTTTTGAGAACTTCATCGTCAACAGGTGATTTATACGTGGTTGTTTTATTAGAAACTGTGTCAAGTTCATTATTGGTTCATTGGTCTAACGTAGAAAAATCGTATTTGAAACCGCCAGTTTAATACTGTACTTCCACACCTCCTGCTCCCTGCTTTCCTCTCTGGTTTTTCCATCACTGCAGTTTCGAACAGCTGTGCATCAACTTTGCCAACGAGAACCTGCAGCAGTTCTTTGTTCGCCACGTCTTCAAACTGGAGCAGGAGGAGTACAACCTGGAGGACATCAGCTGGCAGCACATCGAGTTCACGGACAACCAGGACGCGCTGGACATGATCGCCAACAAACCCATGAACATCATCTCCCTCATTGACGAAGAGAGCAAGTTCCCTAAGGTGCAAAACAAGGGAGAATAACAGTAGAGTTGTGTCTGGCCATCTGAAGAACATGTTTATGATTAGAACGGTCTGTTCTAGTTTCAGTGATATATTGTATTTTGCTAACATTTTGTGCTACAATCCACTATATAATTCATGTCTGGTTCTTTGTTTTTTGTCAGGGAACTGATGCCACGATGCTGTACAAGCTCAACTCACAGCACAAGCTCAACTCCAACTACATCCGTCCTAAAAACAGCTACGCAACCCAGTTTGGTATCCAACACTTTGCTGGTGTGGTGCATTACGAGACCAGAGGTGCGTTCTGTTTCGCCAGTCTCATCGATGTCGCCACATGTTGCGATGTCTTTATTTTACGCTATTTTACGAGGTCCAGTTATTCTACATGAGCTCTTTGACATCTGAGAATGTAAATATACACACTTACCTGTACTATACGTATATGCACTTTCATTTTTTTATATACTACTCTCCATACTGTATACTGTATCTGGCCTGTAGAGTATTCATACTTATACTACCATCTATACTTGTACTTATACCTGCACTTTATATTTTGATAACTGCTGCACATGTTCATACTCTTGATACTGTATAGATCTCAACATATTCATATCTATTTATTCTATATATTACCTCTTTACATATGGACATTATTCTGTGCTTTGCTGCTTTTTGCGCTTCTGTTCAGGTACTAAACTGCATTTCACTGACTCAGTACTTGTAAGTTGAATCTAATCTAATAAGGTTCATTAATGTGCTGTTTCTGATGTGAATTTGATTCTTCCCCACGCGTCCATGTAGCCGTGATGATGCTGACTGACAGCTGCCAAGTGTCCCAACGTGAACACAAACTGGACCAGAGCTAATATACAACTGTTCTGCTCTCATCTGTGATCAAAAGCGACCTCACAGGATTTCCCTCTACTGTCTTTCCTTCCAAGGGTTCCTGGAGAAAAACCGGGACAGCCTCCACACCGACATCATCCAGCTCGTCCACTCGTCCAAGAACAAGTTCATCAAGCAGATCTTCCAGGCTGACGTGGCCATGGTGAGACGTCACATACTGGAATACCACTAGATTCTGCTCGCATAAAGACTTGTAATGGTGAACTAATCTTTATTTATTAAATTTTTTTTACTCCTTTTTGACTTTTGTTGTGACTTTTAAGGTGTTGCTGGTATTCAAGGGATAATGTCACCGGTGACTTTTGCCACCCTTTAGCTGTGTTCGCCTCACGTTGTTGGCTTTTACTAATGGCCCACCCCTCCTCTCACTCTGCTGTCTCACTCTCTTGTCTGTTTCCTCTGTCTTTTCCTTGCACATCAGTTTCTGTGTGGCTATCAGCAGCCCAGCACTCCTACTCCAAAGGTAATCAACGGCCTTTTAGCAACGTGTGGTCACTCAATTGTTGCTTTTGACAAGACAAAAACCTTCAGAGAACTGAGGGGCTTTTGAGACGGAGAGCCCCATCATGTTTTTTGTTTGCCTTCACCAAACGGATTTCAGTGACGACAGCTGTCAGAGACTTTGTATTGTTTCCTGTTTCCATTTGTCTGTCGTGTACAGTAGCACTGTATGTGTTTCCACCCCGTGCTTGCGTTGCTTACCACTGTGTGAACATGATCTGGTGTTTATCCACATCAGCAAAATGTGACACAAATGGAATCCTGATTGTCTCTCCAACTGTGTTTCAGGGTTTTTTTTATCTTGAACACTTGGAACACGCTTAAAGTTAACCGTTATGTCTTAAAAGTTAGGAATATGCTTGAATTCAAATATACTCCTTGGAAAATGCTTGATTTTCAAAATAATCTGCTGTTTTGTCAACTACACAATCTCTCATGTAAACCAAAAAGCTTTTGATATTTGAAATTAAACAATTTACAGTTAAAGATTAGATGCAATGATAAAGGCGAGAGTCTGGAAATTTTTGGATTAGTTACATTGAATGTTGAAAAGTGCTTGACTTTTACTCTTAAAAAGCTGTACAAGCCCGGTTTGTATTCTTCAAAGTGAAATGTGTAAAGCAGCAAACGGTAGTAAAATCATAGGAACAAATAAACACTTTGTTAAAAAAAGCAATGAGCTAAAATGATCGGTAGGTAAAAACACTTGTTAAACCGAACTGACAAAATATTTCTCTTAAAATTATAAAATCAGTTTTCGACTCTGCTAGAGAAAGTGAGGAAAGTTAAGTCAAATGTTGTCTCATAAAGACACATTTTAAGTGGCATGATGAAGGTAAAAATAAATGTGTATATTTAGCATCCTAACTATGGATATTGTCCAAAACAAAACATACAAACGTCACTCAAAGAATTCTGAACAGGTTTATTGAAATGGCTGATGTATTTAGTGTATCTGGTTGCAGACACTTGTTCATTTGGGTTGGTGAAACTTAGTTTTATGTATTTCTACCGTGTGTGTTTGCAGGGTGCTGAGACGAGGAAGCGCTCGCCTACTCTGAGCAGTCAGTTCAAACGTTCCTTGGAGATGCTGATGAGGACGCTCAGTGTGTGTCAGCCGTTCTTTGTTCGCTGTATAAAACCCAACGAGCTCAAAAAACCGATGGTGAGACTAATTTCTGTGTATGTGTTGGAATTCCTGCATATTCTTCACAAAATACTCTCTCATTTGGTTACATGGTGAAGTCCCTGAGTACATGTCTTAATTGTGTCTGGACTGGAAATGGGGAAACTGCCTACCAGCTCCCTAATGAACACACTGTACAAAAACCAAAGTGTTAAAATAACATGTTACGGCGGTTGTCTATGGGACTGTTTCTTGTCCAGGAGCAGTAACTTCCTGGAATGTCTGCTGGTTGCCTGGCAACCTCACGGTGACCCCAAGACTCTAGGAGCTACTGCTCCCGGCCAAAAAATAGTAAACTCCTAGTAAAACGATGAACTATCATTTTTACACTTTGGTTTTTGTACGATTAGTAAGCGTGTGCTGCTGGGCTGCCAGGCTAACTGTTTCCCCCTGTTTCCAGTCTTTGTGCTAAGCTAAGTTAGCCAGCTGCTGGCTGCAGCTGCATATTTAACATACAGACACAAGAGGGGTATTGAGTTTCTCATCTAACTCGCAGCAAGAAAGTTTCCCAAAAAAACTATTCCTTTACGAATGACATAGTATAAACACCTGTACAGTAGCCATATTGAATTATCTTTTGTCTCTTTGTAACTTAAGTAACTGCGTACGTTAAGCTTTGTTTTACTTCAGCTTTCGTTACATTTCTGGTGCTTTCTAAACTTCTGCTTTTAATTAAGTGTCTGTGTGGGGGGGCCGGGTTCAGTTATTTGACAGAGCACTGTGCATCCGTCAGCTGCGATACTCCGGCATGATGGAGACCATCAGGATTAGGCGGGCCGGTTATCCCATCCGATACACCTTTGGCGAGTTTGTGGACCGCTACCGTGTCCTCATGCCTGGCATCAAACCAGCTCACATACAGGTCAACAACACAATAACTGCCATCTGTTACAATCCTGTTTCTGTAGTCTTCCTCGGTCTTGTTTAAAAAATCACGAAAGTACAGCTAGACGGTTATATTACGTGTACCAATACATTTAACCAGCGTTAGACTTCAGATACAAGTCAGACAGTATCAATCACCTCTAATATGTTGGATATAATCTGTTTGTTTGATAAATATCTCTTGTGCAACTGATACCACACTAGCTGTGAAAGACCGTAAATTCAACTAAATTAAACAAAGTAATGCAGCATTTTCCTTAATGCACCTTTTCATCATCCAACCATCATACATTATCTGATGAGCTCTATGTCAAAGCCTTTAAAACAGTCATAACAGTCACTTTTATGTAATTCTTTGTCCTTCCAGGAAGACCTACGAGGGACCTGCCGGCAGATAGTCCTGGCCCGACTGGGGAAACATGACGACTGGCAGATCGGAAAGACCAAGATTTTCCTAAAGGTTGGGAGGGGGTTACTGAGTCCTGGAGGCTTGAGTTGTCTTAGGTCTGAATCCCCTCTGTATCCCAACCAGTGCTCATAGTATTGAGCCTATAAAAAGAGGCAGAAGAAGATCATAAAAAGAAGCCCATGAACATACATACAATACTCTGGAACAACATGTTTATCCCAGTTAACATACTTCATTTTTGTTAGTAGTTGTTATTTATTGACCGTTACAGGACTATGATAACACTTATAAATCATCTTATAAATGCAAAGGGTGGTGGTGATATTTTGTTTTTTATCAAGAAACCAAAACATCTGTCTCTCAAAACTTTCCAGTTTCCTTACCGACCCCATTCATTCCTACCGCAGGCATGAATCTTTAACAACGGCTCATGAAATTCGGGCAACAATGAGCAGTGGACCTTTTGTGGATCTTTTCCACCTTCCACCTCCAGTTCCTTCATCTCCAGTTCATTTGAGATATTGTGATTATATATATATATATATTGAGATTCTTACCATTTCAGTTCATATTGTGCTGTAGTGCTTATTGCCAAACAAATTTGTAAGTAATCAAATTGGACTTTAGGGCTCCTGACATTGTGGATCTCTTGTCCACTTTGCCTAATTGGTCATCCAGCTTTGAGGACTGTATACATGCCTCTGCTTCTTCTTTGTCAGGACCACCACGACATGCAGCTGGAGATCGAGAGGGACCAGGGCATTACTGACAAGGTCATCCTCATCCAGAAGACTGTGCGTGGACTTAAAGAGAGGTAAAGAACTTTCTAGGACAAAGCTCTATACGTAATATCACATTTTTTCATCTTGTGCAAGATGAAAAGACACCATCTTTTGGGAGTCCGGGCCCTCCATGCGTTCTCTCTATACTCTATACGTAGCTTCTGTTTTGTGCATTTGTTGGGGTTTGTTTTTTAAATAGAGTGCCTACTCATCTGTATGTATGTGACAAGTGAAACCTCCTTTATCCATTAATTTCTGTCTTTTTTTTTGTAGGACTAACTTTCTCAGACTGAGGAGTGCTGTGATCTTTATCCAGAAGGTCTGGAGGGGTTATCGATCCAGGAAGAACTTCCAAATTGTGAGTCCTTGACACTTCCAATGTGTAGTTGTTGTTTTTCATTGGTTGAAATATTCAACACCGTAATATCTTTTTGCGTTCTAACTGCTCAGATGCAAGTATAATGTTTTTGTTCTTATGTTCATTTGAGCTGCACAAGTCAAGCGTCCCATTCACGCTGATTTAGGCACGACACTAATATTCGCTCCACCTTTTTAAACACTTTCCTTCAGATGCAGTCAGGCTTCTTGCGCCTCCAGGCTGTCTACAGGTCAAGGAAGCACTACAGGAGCTACCGGATGACTCGCCTTCGTGTTACTCAAATCCAAGCCCGTTGCCGTGGCTTCCTCATCCGGCAGACATTTTGGCAGCGCCTTCGTGCAGTGTTGACCCTTCAGGCCTACACCAGGGGCATGATAGCCAGACGCCTCTGCCAGAGGCTCAGGGCAGAGGTAAACTGTTATTATATTTACTACTGCTACTTATATCATGTTGATAGCGTGCCAGAAAGAGAGGGCTATCGGTGTTAATGGCAGACATATAACGTGGGGGAAAGAAACTGGTGTGTTACATTTGATTTGGCTAAAAGAAACTGTGAAGCCTTCGGGGGCCGTTCAGATGTTGCATCTAAAACCATGTGGAAAATGGCAGCTGTGCCACTTTCATCCTTTTTATCCAAGGTGTTTGGGAGTTTGTGCTACTAACTGCCTTTACTAAGCAAACAAAACAGCATTTTGTACTTGCTGAATGCATGCTGCGATGACGTGAGTTACCACGACACGAAATGCAACAATAGCGGTTTGCGGCAGTCTGTTGATTTGGCCACTTCATGCAGAAGAGTTGCGGTAATTTAGCAGTAAGCCTCAATGGCTAAACTAAATTAGCTAAGAAAAAAATCAAAACAAAGATAAATAGTAAATTGTGGACGATGGAGCTGATTGGTACATTCTTGTCACATGACCAGAAAAGGTTGAGATTTTTCCCCTCCGGACATCTGAAAGGCCCCTTACTATATTTTTTCATGCAATGCCATTAATAGATACTGCAGGAGGTTCTTGTGGAATATCTTATCACCATTGGTGGGCTAACCTCAAAGGAATAATTTGACATTTTGTGAAATTTGCTCATTTGTGTTCTTGCTGAGAGTTGGGAGCCAATGGAATGGTTGAAAGGCACTATATAAGTAAAGTCCATTTAGTAGAGAAGATCGATACCACTCTCATGTCTGTACACTAAACATAAAGCTACGTTGGTTAGCTTAGCTTAGCATGAGGACTGGACACATGGGAAAACAGTAAGCCTGGCTCTGTCTGAAGGTTAAAGCAAATCTTTAAACCTCACTAATTAACACGTTATATCTTGTTTTTTTTAATCCGTTCACAAAAAGTGTAAACATGACAGGTTGTGATTTTGTCACCTTCTGCACCTCTCGCCCTCATGGTGGTGTTGTACACATGAAACGTGACAAAAGTAGTTCAGACCCTGCCTACTTTTAGATAGCAGAGCTAAAGCGAGCATAACTGTCAGATTGTCTGGAAAGTTACAGTCCGCAGATGCAGCAGCCTTCCTTGATTCCACCGTCTGAAAAGGGGGTTTCAGACTCTGTCAGATGGTCTGAAAAGCACTTTGTGTGAAGCATTCTGAGCCCTTTAAACGTCCAAACTGTAAAAGACCTAGTCATGTTAAGAAAAGTTTCTCATGTGATTCAGGCCTGAAGTATGTCACCGTAAAACCTTCTTTTATACATTAGTTTGTTTAAACCTGGTTGCAGTCTATTTGTGAAATATGGAAATGTTTGTGAGCTTTTAAACATGTTTGTGCTTTTAGTAAAAAAAAAGCCATTTTATCTGCCATTGTTGCACATTTCTTTCTCTTTTCCTGTTCTGAAAGACAAAGTTGAATAAATTGCTTTGTTTTGTAAATGTTTGTTTTAATCTCAGTTTGTTTTCAACTTGATTTAAGACATAAATAGCTTTCAGAGAAACTATCAAATAATATTCCAGAGCCCGTCTGCAGTTCCAGTGACCAGACATGGATGAAGTTAAGTGGGTGCTGAGCAGCTCTAGTGCGGACCAGAGGCGGCTGCTGTTACATGTTGTCAATGTCGTACATTTATTTGTGTTTATCTCTTCATAACTTTGACCTCTGCACTACTTGTTATTGGTTGCTTGTCATGTTAGCGTGTAGAAGTTTAGATTTATTCTGCTGTTGCACTTACCGGAAGCCCCTTTAAACACTAAATAGATATAAAAGTTCTGCACATTGCGTTCAGCTTTTAAGAATATATTCTACTCTTTGCTCGTCCTTGTTTAGTCATGCATTTCTTATAATAACAAAAGTCAATTATCTGTTTACACCTGTTATGTTTCCCTTACATCCTACCTGTCTCTGTGAACCCTTTTCCTCCTGTTTCCTCCCGTCACAGCTGCAGCATCGCCTGGAAGCCGAGCGCCAGCGCCTGGCCGAGGAGGAGCAACTGCGAAACCAGATGACGGCTCGGCGGGCCAAGGCAGAGGCCGAGAGGAAACACCAGGAGCGGCTCGTCCAACTGGCCCAACAGCAGGGGGAGAGGGAGAGGGAGGAAAAGGAGGAAGCGAGGAGGAAGAAAGAGCTGCTGGAGCAGATGGAGAGGGAGAAGGAGCAGCCCGTGGATCACTCGGATATGGTCGACCGCATGTTTGGTTTCCTGGGGAACTCCGGGCCGTTGCCCAACCAGGACGGTCAAGCACCAGCTGGTTTTGAAGTATGTATTTCTGTTTTTTGTAGTCCAATAAATGTCCGTGACATATATATATATTCCAATAGCCAATTTCGGTACTGATTTAATTTGTTAACAAACATTTGCCTATTTCCATGTCCAGCAGATTGTAATATTCACTGACTCATTCACTTTACTCTCCATCAACTCCTGAGAAAATATGTCTCTTTATCTGTTAAACGTTTCTCATTAGCTAGCTGCTAACTTTATTTGTATCAGCATACGTGCTACACATATTGATGGTGCTATTGAGTGTTTGTGTTTTCCTCCCGCTCAGGATTTGGAGAACACTCCTCGTGGTGAGGAAGGTGAAGAAGAGGTGCTGAATGAAGCTCCGCCGTTGCCGGATGAGGAAGATGAGGATTTGTCCGAGTACAAGTTCTCCAAGTTTGCAGCCACCTACTTCCAGGGTGTTTCCACTCACACCTACATCAGACGACCACTAAAACAACCCCTGCTGTTTCACGAGGATGAAGGAGACCAGCTGGTGAGAAAGCCGTCTTTATCCGTCCGTTCGATATAAAGCTGAATCCAGGAGACGCTTACCTTAGTCTGTCCAATAACACATCTACCTGCGCCTCTAAAATCGAAGAGTAGAGACATTCAGTGACGCACCATGTGAAGTATAGATTACAAAATACTCTAGTGACGATTAATTCATACAAAAACAGTTAGCTAAGTACCTTTATGCATGCATGCAAAGAAAACATATTGTAACTAAAATGACTCCCTTACCTTATTGCTGATTTAAACACCCTGTCGTCCAGGCTGCATTAGCAGTGTGGATCACTGTGTTGAGGTTCATGGGAGACCTCCCAGAGCCCAAATGCCAGATGGTGATTAATGACGGCAGCGAAAAGATCCCCGTCATGACCAAGATATACGAAACCCTCAGCAAGAGGACCTACAAGAGGGAGCTGCAGGAACTGCAGGTGGAAGGAGAGGTGAGATGACGCTTGGAGGGTTCCTATAACTCTTGAGCGGTCTGGGATGTGGTCAGCAAACATACAAAATGTCATCGTCACTCCATGTTTGTGTCTACAGAACAGCGCCATAGACAGCCAGAAGAGGAACAGCGTCAGACACAAACTGGTGTCTCTCACTCTGAAGAGGAAATCCAAGATCGCAGAGGAGGTGAGATTCAAGCCAGCAACTTATAATAATAGTCTTTATGTATAGAGCACTTTTCTAAAACCACGTTACAAAGTGCTTCGCAAGCAGAGGAACACTTTAATGTACAGGGTGAAGTGAGAGTGTTTTTGTCTCTTCAACGTCTGGCAGGTGACCCGGCGGTTGACAGACGGTGACTACGGCCACCAGGGGAACAGCATGCTGGAGGACCGACCCACCTCCAACCTGGAGAAACTTCACTTCATCATCGGCAACGGCATCTTACGGCCCGCCCTCAGGTGACCTCACAAACAACTGTAGTTTTAGTGTAGTTCTAAGTTTATTTCCATAAAACTAAACTTGTCATGAAACAATTTGTGCTTGAAAGGGCAACTAAATAAATTGCCTTAAGTAATGTCGCTTGAGTCAGCGTCAGTTGGATCTGAAGTCTACAAAACTGAAAGTCTGAAAACGAAATGAACATCTGGGTGTGTGTGTGTGGAGTTAGAAAGAGCTTTCCAGCCTGCTCCTCATCTCTGCTGCAGGCTAGCAGCTTGAGGCTACATGAGCCGCTACTAGCATAACACACCTGAATCTCTGCCTGAACTGGCAGCAGTGGCGTTGCATTGTGGGTAATGTAGGTGCCACGTTTTGACAAAGAAGACCTGATGGTGGTGTTAGACTCTAATGTACCACAGCACTGTTCTTTTTGGATGTGGATCTGGTTTTGTTCAGTTAGTTGTTGTATTTCGTTCTCAGGGATGAGATCTACTGTCAGATCTGCAAACAGCTCACTCAGAATCCGTCCAAGAGCAGCCACGCCCGGGGATGGATCCTGCTGTCTCTCTGCGTGGGCTGCTTCGCCCCCTCCGAGAAGTTTGTCAAAGTAAGAAACCTCTAACTCACTCCACATGGGAACACCACCCGATGTAAGGTCATACTACAGCTTTCAAAAACTGCTGTTCAGCCATGGCCTCCTGATTAGTCATATCTGTATCTGCTCTACTCTCTGTTGTTATGTTTATAAATATTGAGGGATGCACTGTAGCTAAACTTAATATTTTACTACGTCAGGATTTAGCCCAATGAATTCGGATGATGTTTGTGTATCATACATTTATGTCTTGCTGCTGCACAGCAAGGTGCTGCTTTATTGACTATAATTCTAGTCAATTACTTCATCGAGCCCATAATCCAAATCAATCTAACAAAAAACAAAACAAAAACAGGCAACTACTACTATGTAATATTAAGAAATCTAGCCTGAGGAAATACATCCTGTGTTTACTGGACAAAGGAAATAAAATCCAATCAAAGGCACTGTGTAATTAGACAGCAGAGCACTGTGCAGAATAGCCTCTTCTGTTCCGTCATGATGCCGGGAGTTTGTACCAATAAAGCATCCAGAATTCATTAAAGTTATTAGAGGAATAATCCACCCCAAAGTTGATTAGTCGATTAGTCGGCAGATATTTTGATAATCATTTAAAACAAAATGTCCTACTTTTAGCTCATTATTATTAGGGTAATAATAATGAGCTAAAAGTAGCTGCTTTTCTGTCTTATGTAACAGTAAACTGAATATAATTTGTTTTTAGTTTGTTGTTCACAGAGATCTTGGGCTTTTATTTTAACGGGCATTTTACACCATTTTACATTTTATAGACCAAATGAGTAATCGATTAATTAAGAAAAATTATCTATAGATAAATCATAAATGAAAATATTACTTGGTTGTGGCCCCAATTGGAGATTTATCTTTTTTTTTTATCCATTTGGTGTTTGTCTAGATATTTCTAGCAGCCATCGTGGTGTTTTGCAGCAAATAGAAATTAATCAATTTCTCTAAAATCTCATAAAAAAACATCAGTTTTGTCTTTTGTCTTTGGCACGTGCCACCTTTTACTGCTTTCTACACTGGAATCAGTTTGTATTTCTGTACTTCAAGCACTTACTTTGACTCAGTGTTACTGATTCGGTGAAGGTTTTCTCTCACTCTCCATCTGTTGTTCTTTTTCTTTCCCTCTGCCGTCAGTATTTACGAACATTTCTAAACAACGGTCCCCCTGGTTATGCTCCATATTGTGAGGAAAGGTTGAGGAGGACATTCGTCAACCGCACGAGGACCCAGCCGCCATCTTGGTTGGAATTACAGGTACTGAACATGGTTGCTGTGTTTGCGTTGTCTGCTCACTTTGGTCGGAGTCTGCAGGTCCTGAAAAGTCATGAAAACCATTGAATTCAGTCTTGATACACCTGTAATGTAAAAAGCTGTAGGAGGCAAGTAGCAGAACTTTTAGAATAATTTTTTATTATTTAATCCACCATTCCATTTTCTGCCTCTTATACAGGTCCAGGCCACATTAGATTTATTAATTATATGAGGAAATATTTATTCAAATATTGAAACATATTGGATATAATAATAAATCATTCTAGTCCATATTGTCCTTCATGCTTTCATACTTTGGCCGGTATGATCATGAAACTGATTCTATATGATATTAAAAACATCTTAAATTTTACCTGAACCTGTAGAAACCCTGTTGATGTTTCTGGCCAAATCATGCTGATAAACTATACACAGCAGAATAATTTTAATAATGATGATTATCAGCTCATGTGATTAAAACAAAATCACAACATGTGACCAAATCTGAAAGTCGGGTGAGATAATTGTACTTATTTGAGTTTTACATTAAGAGAACAGAACTCAGCCACATGCTAAACGTGTTTTTTCTTTTTTAAAAGTGACATTTTTGTGTCGTAATAATGAATCTGTCTAACCTTTTTGTTTATTTAGTACTTTAACATTTTTTGCCCCCCAGGCCACTAAATCTAAGAGGCCCATCATGCTGCCGGTAACGTTCATGGATGGCACCACCAAGACTCTCCTGGCAGACTCTGCCACCACAGCCGGTGAGCTCTGCAACGCTCTGGCGGACAAGATCAGCCTGAGAGATCGCTTTGGCTTCTCGCTGTACATCGCCCTGTTTGACAAGGTAAAACCAAGACATGCTCCCGCGACACATGCTGACATTTGACCAGCGTGTATTATGTGTGAAACATTTGTGAAACTGCTTTGGCCAGGTGTCATCACTGGGCAGTGGCAGCGACCACGTCATGGACGCCGTCTCCCAGTGTGAGCAGTATGCCAAGGAGCAGGGCGCCCAGGAGAGGAACGCCCCATGGAGGCTGTTCTTCAGGAAAGAGATCTTCAGCCCCTGGCACAACCCCGCTGAGGACTACGTCGCCACAAACCTCGTTTACCAGCAGATTGTCCGAGGGGTGAAATTCGGAGAGTACCGCTGTGAGAGGGTGAGCACCCTTATTCTGTTTAATATGGAGTTAATATCCTTGCAAGGTAGTTTATTGATTTCTCTTTAGAGGAGACGCCACCTGCAGATTGAGACATCAGATTTTCTAAATAAAGATTAAAAGGGTGCAACTAGACAAACACATTTTGAAAACTTGTGAAAACATACAGTATGCTTGCGCTTGTATTTTCAGTAGTGTACGTTTTCGAGTGAGGACTGAACACAGACTTGTTCTTTATTCAAATAGTGCGAAAAAGCCCAACAAGGAGTATGATAAAAACCACTTTATACGTTTTCAAACATCATACAAGACATCCCATAGGATAACTGAATAATTAAATAATTCAGTAATCAGGCCATCATCTGTGTCACCTGTATTGGTTCCTGTCTTTGCTTTACACACGATGGCACCATCTTGTGGTTAAACCGAAACAAACCAAATTAGCCAATAATAACAAGCAGTAAAACAAACTCCAGGATCATTTCCAACATGTTGTATCAAATCTAAATGGTCAAAGCTAAACGTGAAAACGTAAGAAAACACCTCATGTTTAGCTCTTAATTCAGACAACACAGATTATGGCCTGATTACTGAATGACACAATTATCCTATAGGATGCCTTGTGTGATGTTTGGATGTAGAAAGTAGCTTTCAACCCACTATTCCTGTTTGGCCCCTGATGAGTCAGCAAACTCCTGTCTGAATACAGAAGTCTATGTTTTAGCAAAAACTGTAAATCCAAATTGTTTAAACAAAGTAATGTGGGTACCCATACATGAACTGCATGGATAATTTTGCCACATTAAAGATGTTTTACACAAAAGGCTGTATACACAGAAATGTGTCAAACACTAAATCAGATTTCGGTTTTGTCTTCGTATGATTGTCTCTCTCTGTCTTTGCCCCATGTCTGTCCAACAGGAGGAGGACCTCGCAGAGCTGGCCTCCCAGCAGTACTATGTGGACTACGGCTCTGAGGTCCTCCAAGACCGCCTGCTCAGCCTCATCCCCTCCTACATCCCCGACAGAGAAATCACCTCAACCAAGACCGCAGAGAAGTGGGCTCAGCTTATCATCAGCGCCCACAAAAAGGTACCCGCTGCAGTAGTCACCCGATCTGACACTTGTTTGGCCTTTTTGAACAACGTGTGCGACAGTAACTAACTACAGCTGACTGCAGGGACTACACACTAAAAGGAGGCTGAACACGCAGAAGGTGAAGGAGGATGTGGTGGATTTTGCTCGTTTA
Source organism: Gadopsis marmoratus (assembly GCA_036023855.1). Taxonomy (NCBI): domain Eukaryota; kingdom Metazoa; phylum Chordata; class Actinopteri; order Centrarchiformes; family Percichthyidae; genus Gadopsis; species Gadopsis marmoratus. The sequence continues at coordinate 15,309 of JAVQJF010086036.1, forward strand.
AAGTGGCCTTTACTCTTCTCACGCTTCTACGAGGCCTTCAAATTCTCAGGTTGGTAACACAAAAGCTCTTAATGCTAAACTATGTCTTACTTCTGTATCTGTAGGTGTTTGTCTTTTCTCATGCATTTGACACCGTCTGCCTACAGGGCCAAGTCTGCCCAAGAATGACGTGATCGTGGCCGTGAACTGGACTGGGGTTTACTTTGTGGATGAACAGGAGCAGGTCCTTCTGGAGCTCTCGTTCCCAGAGATCACTGCTGTGTCCAGTAGCAGGTACGATACCACTGTGTCCTCGAAGACTGTATGTTAAAAAAGATTCAAAGAAAAATATGCCTGTTTCCAAATACAGTATTACAAAAAATGTAAATGATATGTGTAGCATGGTAGAGTGAGTAGCTCTCTGGTTGTTGTTACCTAACTGAAGGGCCTGCAAGAATTAAGGGGGAGAAGTCAACATTACTACAGCAGCAGTGCCCTACAAATAAAAGGACACACAATGCGTATAGTATTACCCTGAACTGGTAGCATGGCTGTAAACTCTGTCTAGTTGTACTGTCCAACAGTGGAGTTTAAAAGTGCAATAATGGAGCAGTGGTACTCGTGATCATTTATCAACAGGAAAGCTGACATCAACAAAATGTTGGTGTTCTGTAGGGATAAAATGTTTTATTGTCCACCTGTATTGTAGCTAATACTTGATGACCCTGGGTTGTTTTTTTTTCTCCTTAATTGAAGGGAAGAATTGTGACAAGCCTTGTGGTTAAAGTGAAATTTAATTTTCCAGAGGAGGTAAACTCCAGGGCCAGAGTTTTACCTTGGCCACAATCAAGGGAGACGAGTACACGTTCACCTCCAACAATGCAGAGGACATCCGCGATCTGGTGGTCGCCTTCCTCGAGGGTCTGAGGAAGAAGTCCAAGTATGTGGTGGGACTGCTGGACTGCCTCAACCCTGGTAAGTTTTCTGTGAGGGATTGAAAAGAAAGCATGCAATTCTTCTGCTGCTGTAGATGTATTTTTGGAGAGCCGAACCACAAACTTCATGTATTTCTATATATGTGATCTTTGTCTTGCAGCAGGAGTAGATTCCACATTCCTGAGGTTCTCCAAGGGGGATCTGATCATCCTGGACGAACACGACGGAGAGCATGTGATGAACTCTGGCTGGGCTCACGGCATCAACGACAGGACCAAACAGAGAGGAGACTTCCCTGCCGACTGTGTCTACGTGCTGCCCACTGTCACCAGACCACAGTATGACCTAGTGGTGAGTGAACCATCGTCTCATTTTGCAACAGCCTGACTGCTTTACACACGGTATCTGCAGGTCTTGAAACGACTTAAAAAGCATTGAACGCAGTTTCCTTCTTATAAGGTATTAAAAAGTCTAATTTAATTGACAGTGTGACAGTGGATTGTGCTGCAGGAGGCACCATCAGACCGGTAGCAAACACTGTCGCTACCACTAGCTACAGTAGTGGCTACTCATAATGGGCAAGTGTCGGTTTTAGCAAAAACTTTCACAAATAAATAGTTTTTAATTGGTTCATCCATCCATTTTCTGCCACTTATCCAAGGTCGTTTTAATTTAATTAATTATATCATTAGGATTTATTGTTATATCCTCTTGGGAAAATGTTATATAATAAAAAAATTCTAGGCCATATCATCTCTACTGGTTTTCCATCATGGTGATTTTAGATGGAATAATTCCAGTGCATAACTCCCCCTTAAACCACAAATTGGCATTTTCTTATTTATATGGACAAACAACAAACAAAAAGTGTTAATTAGTAAGTTTTAGAGGTTTCCCCCTGCTTGCAGTGTTTATGCTAAGCTAGGCTAATCACCTCCTGCCTCCAGCTTCATACTTTGATATTCAGTTCAATTCAATTTTATTTATATAGCGCTATATCATAACAGAGTTATCTCATAGCACTTGTTAATATAGAGCAAGTCCAAGCCAACTCTATATGTACAGACCCAACAATTCCAC